>VCRD01003053.1:0-22516 GCA_006783055.1 Trinorchestia longiramus
TGGGATGGCAGAAGTATCCTTCAACTCTGGGATGGCAGAAGTATCCTTCAACTCTGTGGTGGCAGAAGTATCCTTCAACTCTGGGATGGCAGAAGTATCCTTCAACTCTGTAATGGCACAAGTATCCTTCCACTTTGGGATGACAGAAGTATCCTCCAACTCTGGGATGGCAGAAGTATCCTTCCTCTCAGTTCTCAGAACACTTCTGTGTTACTCGTTCAAATAATTTGAAAATCCCATCTGTCTGTGGCCAGAGTTCTTTATTCTATAGCACACGTTCCCGATTTCTTTTGGGAAATTTATTGTGCGTGGATACCTATGAATACCTCAAAAAAATATCTCTTGAATACCTTTGTTTACACCATCGCTGAAGCGTCTTGCAGCTCTTGACACTGCCGCTGCTGTGTAGAATTTATAGTTTCAATATCGAAATAGTGGTGCGGTGATCCCTTATGAGTCCCTTGCTACAATAATGGCTCTGTTTTCGTGCCTGCCTTCATGATTTGGCTGTCCCAAGAGGAACACGTATCATTGCCGTACTTTGCTTGATTTGTCTCTTTCTCTCTTCCGCTTTTTTATGTATATTGTTCGGAATGTTTGGGAATAATGATGAAAGTTTCATAAGAATGGTAATAATTATATTTCACTGTATAATAATACTCAGCTTGCTTGCTTGGTCCGTCTCTCTGTGACACTCTTACGGATTTAGATAGGAGGAAATTCGGTAGGTTATACATGTATTGTAAGCATTGTATTGTGGATACCAAAGGCACATCCTTCAATGTGAAAACTCCTTCGCAAAGCCCGCGTTCACTGGCAGACCAATTGAACATTTTTTTACTAATAAAGAACACGTGAATTTTCACGCGTGGGTCTACTAGTAGTGGGATAATCTTCATTAAAACGCCAATGGGTCAAACCTCTGAAAATCTCACACTCAATAAAAAATAAAGAGTCAACGTAAGAGGGAATATCAAATGTTTTTCAGTACAGTGATTACATCTTCAGTCCTGAAATAGACATCAGTCAGACCTAAAGCATACAACAATAAAATAAAGAAGTATACATTCATGTTTATAAAGTAAAACCTAATTTTTCACATTCATGAAAGAAGTGCTACACAAGTTTGACTTATGTCTAATACAGCACTAAAGATTAAATCTCTGTATTTTTATACGTATGTTGTTGAAGATGTTCCCTATTGCGTTAGTTTTTTTTAATTTTTTCTGTAATCTTCATTACTTTTAAAATGCACGTAAATATTCAGAAACATTAAAGTGCGGTTTATTTATAAATTTTCCATTCATGCTTAGTAAACTACAATCTTGCATATTTATGATCAAATTCATCCATCACGTGAGATTTAGTTATTTAAATAACTATTTTATTCTATGAATATTCAAACAACTCGTCTCATCACTTATATGTTTATACAAGGACTCTAACTGATATTTTCCGCCCATTAGTTGTTACTCATTATAAGTCTTTATCCTTACGATGCGTGTTCAAAAACATGCACTCATGTATAGCAGTCAATCAGTTTTCTTGTTTTTCAGGACAGGACTCATTGCATGAATGTTGTATGTTACTTAACCCATTAGCTCCCATCATACTATGTATAGTAGTTCTAAATGTTTCGTTCTAAAGTTTGGCATAAAAAAGGTGTAGATATATGGGATAATTTACGCAATGTTTCGTTCGGTGGAGAAATAACTTGCGTTTATCTAATTTATAACCTGTCTTCAAATGAGGACAGTCGGCATTAACGGGTTAAAGCTGGAGAGGTTTTCCAGTCTTATCGCTCTCGACGCTATTTGATGACATATGGAAGTTAGGCCTGATCGCTCCTTCAACCTCCGGGGCTTGTTGCTTTAGAATATTTTGCGCTTCTCAAGCAGTTCTAAACCTCGTCTCCATCTCACTGTACTTAACATGTAGGTTCATCATGAACTCAACATGTTGGCTTATGAACTCAACATGTTGGCTCATCATGCACTCAACATGTAGGTTCATCTTGCACTCAACATATAGGCTCCTCATAAGCAACTTCTCCACCTAGATGCACGTCTTCAAATAGTATCTAAAGTCTCATAACTCCTGGCTCTTCCAAACCAAACATTACTTCTTCTGAATACTATATTCAAGCTACATACCCTGCTCTCTACGTCTCGACCACTCACAGGAACGGAATTTTACGACATCCGATGTTCTAAATCAGTAACTCACTCAGAATCTCTACCGTATTATGCTCTGCCTGACAAGACGAATAGTCATTAGCAGCCCGTGAGGGTGAGGGATGAAGTAATTGTAGTGTTTCCGATCGCACTAACGCAGAATTATTGATTACTTCATGCAAAGCGTCGTGCACGCATTTCAAACCCACTAAAAATTCCCGTGTGATAAATTCACGGCGAAAAATTCCCAATTGAATTCAATTGGGAAATTTATAAATAAACTGCACTTTGATGTTTATAATCAGTTTACAGCGTCGCGCACGTTCAGTGATGGGAATATTTCTGTCTTTTTAGTTTCATCTTCAGCCTTTCCCTGTCACTTTGGTATTACAGATTTTAAGCGTCGGTCTTGTCTACTGAAATTTGAATTAATTTTTGTCGTGATAAACGTAATATTCAGTTGCTTTGAGTCCTCTAACGAGCCAATTTACACTTTTTTGTACTCATGAGAACTCAAGCATTTTTTAAAATTATATAATAGTATTTTTAAAGCAGTTTGCTGTAAGAATATTTGTGGAAATCCAAGCCTGTGATATTGGAATGAATAGCACTGCTTATGTTCCGATAAAAATTACCTCTTTTTCCTTGGCAGAAAATATTTTCTCTAAGGCAGGTTGTTGCTTTCTTTAACCCTTTGAGGCACAAGATTTGAGGGTAAAAAAGAGGTAAATGTATCTAAATTGGTGGGTTACGTAGTATCCCACCTTGCCCTACAGGGTTAAAGCAGTCGTTTTTCCTAGTAGAGAGGCTGTGGTGAACGTCATTTTTACCTTAACTATTCTCAACTGGATTATAAAATCATGAAACGAGTAGAATTTTTTTGTTATGAGTCGGACAGATTTGAGACCGAGCTCATTTCCCATCATAATTAATTCTCACACACACCCTCACAAAACTCTAGCTCTCTTTAATGAATATCCTGCCGTGAGGCGCACAATGAAGCCACAACCTACTCAAGAGCCTGAGATTGAGAAGCAGCGCTAATGAGTTTCAGTTCCTGGTACCGATTTGAGAACGAGTGGCAAGCTTTGCATGGGTTCCCGGTACCGATTTGAGAATGAGTGGCAAGCTTTGTATGAGTTCCCGGTACCGGACGCAGGAATCAATCTTTCTTAGCGTGGGAACGCCAGCACGTGGCGTAGTACCGTGTCTGGTCCTCGTTTGCTCTGCTCTGCGTGAGCGCCACTGCTTCATTTCGCCGCTCTCTCGCATTTGTCCTAACGGCCGAACTCTCACGCATGCCTCTGCTCCTCCAAATGAATGCTCTCCTCTTCCAACGCGGCAGCATGAAACAAAATCTGGTCTGCTCTTCCAATGCGGCAGCATGAAACAAAATCTGGTCTGCTCTTCCAACGTGGCAGCATGAAACAAAATCTGGCCTGCTCTTCCAACGCGGCAGCATGAAACAAAATCTGGCCTGCTCTTCCAACGCGGCAGCATGAAGCAAAATCTGGTCTGCTCTTCCAATGCGGCAGCATGAAACAAAATCTGGCCTGCTCTTCCAACGCGGCAGCATGAAGCAAAATCTGGTCTGCTCTTCCAATGCGGCAGCATGAAACAAAATCTGGTCTGCTCCTCCAAATCTCTTCTTTTCCTCCATGGCAGCATGAAGCAAAATCTGGATGTCGATGCAACCTCTCCATGTAGGATATCACATTGCGGGTCTGATCGTAGCTGTGGTGGAAATGATTGTTTTTATATTTTTTTCTAATTCCACAGAATGAACAATTCACTGTGAACCATCATATACACGTTTGAGAAGTTTCAATCTCAGTCAAGAGATTTACCCAAATTTTAATGATAAAGTTTATGGAAATTCCAAGATTTCAGTCGGTGCTTGTGGAGTTCTTGAAGTCTCGAATTTTTTTAACCTGTGGTTGTACTTCGTCTGCTGTATGTCTTTAACGTCTGGTTCTTTTTTGCTCGTACTGTAGTTTTGCCTGGTACGAGAGTACCAGAAAGTATATTGTCAAAAAAAATCACAGAACCTGTGCGGTTTCTCTTGCAACTAAAGTTTGGTGTTTAGTATGGGAAATTGTTTCAAGACACGTTCCCGACTGTGGTTGAGTTAAGACTTGCTCTCTTCATTTCTGGAACTTTTAGGCGTATCTGGGTGAATTGTTCATGTGCGCATGATTGTACGACACAAAATGTATTATTTAAACATTTATGCGTGCATAATAGACAAAATATATTAAATGAGCATTTATATGCACCTAATTTTAATGGAACACAAAATACATAATGTGCACATGATTTAGGGTAAAACAAAACATATGATAGGAATATTTCAGTTAGAGATGGACTGAAGAACTGTATACATGGTGTTCGATAGTTATCGTTATTTTCAAATGTATCATCAATTATTTGTTCCATTTTATTCATGATTTTTGAGTATTATTGATATATATTTTCCAGACATAATACTTCTATACGTTATAATGGCAAAGACTTGGACAAAAGAATAGCTATTTTAGTGTTGCATGAGGCGGTTAAATCTCCAACGGATGTTGTTAAAACCTTAAAAGTTGACGGAATTATCCTCTGAAGAACGTTAAAGTGGTACGAAGAGACTAGACAAGTGAAAAATAGGCTTGGACAAGGTCATCTTCTAACTGCCGGAGCCTCAAAACTGATGAAAACCATCTGAGAAAAGCGAAGAAGAAACTTAAAGAGATCCCTTAAAAATCGAACAAAAGAGGCGAATGTATCCATCGGAACCATGTCCATCATTCTTCTCAAAGACTTGAAAACGTCTCCTTACAAACATCAAAAGAAAGAGTCGTTATCTGCGAAAACTGTGGAGCAACGTCTTCCAAGAGTTGAAATCCTTCTGTCTCGTATCTGGGAAGACAAGCTACCGAACTTTGTGCTCAGTGATAAAAAAATGCGATGTCCAGCAAAATTCGGTTTTCCTGCTGGATTCGCGATATTGACACCCAGGGTGCCACTCGGAGACAAGGAGCGGCGTCGGTGATGGTTTGGGCCGCAATCACTAACAAGTTCATTGGTTTTTGTAAGGAAAGGGGTTAAAATTAGCCAAGAAAATTATCGCAAGGACATTCTTGCTGAGTTATTGTTACCTTAGGCTCAAAATCATTTCAATAAACGCCAATAATTATTTCAAACACTCTCAAAACCCTCACATGGAGTTAAAAACACAAGAGTGGCTGGCACTCAAAATGTTCCCCATTTCATTTCGAACTAGGAATGGCCTCCTTCATCGCCAAACCTAAATCTTTTCGATTACGGCATCTGGTTTATACTGGAGAGCAAGGTTTCAGCGACACATCACCAAAATTTGGAGGCACTGAAGTCAAAAATCCCTCAAAGTTATTCGTGATTCGTGCAGGTTATTCTCTTAGAGTTTTCAGCTTGTTCTTGATGCAGGAGGGCATATTAAATGAAATTCGTTAATTTCTAAAAATTCAATTTTTTAACTACGACTTTTTTGTTGAATGAAATAATGATGCAAACATTAACTCTAAAATTTGTAATGTCAATTATTGAAACCCCTTTATTGATCCGTTTAACTATGTGGGCATCAGTCAAGTCTTGGCTCACTGTTTGATTGTACTAGAGGTTTCGATTTCAGTCATGCTTGGTCTCTGTACCTGATATTTGTCTCTATGCTATGTGCTGTATCATAACGGGTCGTCTCTGTGATATCTTCCCGTCCAGACTTTCATTTACCTTTTTTGGATCTATTTGGGATTAAAAAATCATTGATACAAGCTCATGTAAAATTGCAAAAATGTGGTGAGCATCACTGTTGTAAACCACAACTATAAAGTTGCGTGTGCTTTTGTGGTTAATGCAGGGAGTAAAAACTGGTATGGAGCAGAAGTACGAGTATTGTCTCCTTTTTTCCTTGTGAAAGCAAAACATGTTGGGATGTGTTCAGTTCTTCAATGCGTTTACATTGCACTACTCCAAGTCCATTCATTTCTCATGTGGGTTTTAAATATTTTTTGAGAAATCTAAGAAAAAACATGAAGATTATCCTGTCTGTGGACGAGGCAAAATAAAAACGCGGCGCGACGAAGAGCAAAAATAAAATCTGTGCTTCATGGAAAAAATGTGAAACTTTATCAAAAATAGAACGTGCATTGAATGAGAAGAATGTGAACCTGCACGAAAAGAAGGACGCGCATTCAATTCAAAGAATTTGAACCTACTTGAGAAGTAGAACGCGTATCCTATGAGACGAATCTGAACCTACTTGAAAAGTAAGACACGCATTCAATGGGAAGAATTTGAACCTGCACGAAAAATAGAACTCTCATTCAATGAGAAGAATATCAAACTATATAAAAACTAGGACACACATTCAGTGGGAAGAATCTGGAACTGCATCTCAATCTTCTTCATTAACATCTGCACGACATTTCTTAATGCATCATCAGTGCTTATGTTGAAGTCTAGGTCCATGGTGCAGTGTATGCGAGTGAAGCTTTGAACTCAAGCCTCTTTTTGCACGGCTAGCAAAACTCTCTTCGTAGTCCATGCCAATTTCGTAAAAAATATCTAAAAATACCTAAAATAAATATCTAAAAAATAAATAAAATAAATGAATTTAAATAAAATAAATAAATAAATTTAAATAAAATAAATAAATAAATAAAATTAATAAATCTAAATGTCTAAAAAATAATAAAAATATGCATGAACTTATATCCCTAGAACAAAGAAGACTGCGAGGACAACTTATTGAGACCTTTAAGTATCTCAATGGCCTTAACAATGTTACCCTGGAAGGGCTCTTCGAAAGAGACGGTAACGTAAGAACCAGAAATAACGGTCAAAAACTATTACTGAGAAATTTCAAGACATCTCAAGCTATGAACTTTTTTCCCGTTAAAATTGCCGCAACTTGGAACCAGCTGCCAGAAAACATAGTTTCTGATGGCACTGTGAACACATTCAAAAATCGTCTCGATAAATTTTGGATTACGAACCCCCCAGTATTACATCCTACTAACTCTATGTCCCTAACTCCTTAAGGCTAATGTATGATTGCTCGTGACATAAACGCCTGTGCGTGAGTGATATGTGTGTGCACACGATTAAATTGACTTACGTGGTTAAGGTGTACGTGCATGACTGATGGATTTACTTTAGACGGCATGGGACTTCGGTATTGAACCAAGAATGGTCCAAACGGCTCGTTCCTATTGCCTTATTCTATTCTATTCTATTCTATACCGATTTTTTAGGGTTTGTGTTAACATCTTGGTGCCCTTTACGTTTTTTCACTGGAACTTGTTTGATGGTTAGATGATTCAGTTATCAAGTTTCGTTATGTCTGTTTTTATAAAGATGTCACTTTACAAAATATTTAAACTTAGACATTTCAGCAATCTCTCGCATGTGCGCTTCAAATATCGGTTTCATTCTTATTTGTTCAATTAAACTCAAGTTACAAATATGACTTCATAATCATTTTTTACATCTGAGATGAATTATCTGCATTAACTATCTCATTTTTATTACCTTGGATTCGGAGAACTTAGAGATCTACGGTATTCCTTATGTCTAAAGACACGCTTTTTAGAGGTGTGACAGGTAGGCTCTTAGTTTTATCTTAGCCACGGTGCTATAACCCTACATCGATTTGAAATTCATTATCGTGGCTACAGTGTCAAAACCCTATATCGATTTGAAATCCATTATCGTGGCTACATTGTCAAAACCCTATATCAATTCGAAATTCATTATCGTGGCTACAGCGTCAACTCTGTCATGAACGTAATTTTGGCAGGTTGTGCTGCAGTTCAATGAACTGAAGTAACAAAAAGTTCCTCAGTTATGGATTGTTTGATATCGAAATTATCATACCGAGTCTCCCACAACGAACACAAGTTTATTGAATGAATCTGGTTTTGTTTGGAATCATCAATATACAGAGAAAAGAACATTTATTTTATCCAAAAAAATAAAGAGCTTTAAGTGCAATAAGTTGCTGTTCGTTTTAAATGCGTAGTGGACACGATAACGTAAGTCAGAAGGGTGAAGAGATGACGAGTGAGTGACGAACATATCTGGGCAGGAAAAACAAAGTACATGGAAAGCGTGCGACTGAGACGAGGGAAAGACATAAGATAGTGAGAAAATAGACTAAATGAACCTCCTCTATTTTCACTAGTCTAGTGATAGTAGTGACAGAAAAAAAGAAGAGACTAAGGATAAGAAGGAAGAAGACAATATCGAGGGAAATTTCGAGAACGAGAGGAAGCAAGGGAGAAAGACATGTATATAGATAGAGTTATTCAAAGAAAAAGAAAAAGAGACAGAAAGAAAGAAAGAAAGAGATAGAGAGCAAGCGAGACAAGGAAAGAAAGAGAGGGAGAGGAAGAGAGAGAGAGATTGATAGCCAGCGGGCTGCTCTAATACCCGGAGCGAAGCGTGTGCGGACACAGCTGAGACTTCCCACAGCTCCGCACCTGCTGCCTCCCAGGGAGGAGGAGGAGGAGGTGAAGGAGGAAGAGGAGGAGGAGGAGGGGGAGGAGGAGGAGGAGGAGCAGGGGGAGGACCTCTTTGATCATCGCTCTTGCTGTTGATCACCCCGATATCGGGCGTTCGAGATCAGTTGCATTTTTCAGGATCATCTACGAGTTAAGGTTCTTTGTGACAAATTTAGTCTGTAATGCGAAATTTGGTATTGGAGAGTAAAAATAGTCGGTGCGAAATTGTTTTGAGGAACTTCAAATTTTGTTCCTTGGGGTAAAATCCAGGTATGATGTTAAATAAAGCGAAGCATGATGCCTTTATATTGTTAGTAGTCATTAAGGGTACAGAAGGAGAGAATAGGGAACTTGTTCTCTGGCTTTATACCGCGAATACGTAAGTCTAGGATTTGCTTATCTCTTATACGCCGCAAGCAATTGCTATTTTTTCATATGCAATTCACGCAATCGCGTACATTTGATACAAAAGTCAAGCATTCATTCAACTACATAATAATACAGTTTGTTGCTAGCTTGCCTGCTTGCTTGGTCCGTCTCTCTTGGACGCTCTTAAGGATTTAGATAGGAGAAAATTCGGTAGGGTATACATGTATTGTAAGCATTGTATTGTGGATACCAAAGGCACATCCTTCAATGTAGACACTCCTTCGCAAAGCCCGCGTCCACTGGCAAATCTAACGAAAAATTGAGTAAAAAAACAGGCATATTTTTTCACGTGCGGGTCTACTAGTGTACATAGAATAAGGAAGGAGAAAATACTGAGGGAAATGTATAGAAAGGAAAAGTGAAAGAGAAGAGGTGCTGTGAGTCCATGTTGCCTGACGCGATAAAACAATGATTGTTTTAGAAATAATTTGAATGATTTTTCACTCAACATTCAGAGTGGTGTTGGCCATTGACATAATTGTATAAAATTATTTACTTCTACAGATTCTGGTCATTCCAGTTGTATCTTTTACAGTTTTGCAGATCATGTAGGAATGTAGCCGTAAGTGGTATGTTGTTGAGTGGTATGTTCAGTGTGATATGTTGAGCCTTATTTTCATATTCCTAATCTGCATTATTAAAGTTAAAAATGGCTCTTTGAGTAAATCTCCTGAGATGGAAAACAAATTTTTGAGCCGGGAACTGCCTCGAGGTTTTTGGCTTTGGGGAAAAACCTTAGAGTTCTTTCATGTGGATGTTGAAGCAAAAACAACTTGCACGGAAACTGCACGGAAGGACAAGTCTTTCGACGGTGATTGTCTTAATGGAGCTGTGAGTCCAAGCCTAGGTGGATAAGGACCGACTTTTGGTACAGGGTGCGGCAGCATGACTTCCTTTTTTGAAAGGAACTTCCTTTACAAAAAGGAAGTTATGTTGCCGCACCCTGTACGTCATATTTGTTCCAGTTGAATCTTTTCACGGGTGCCTCTGCATTTCTTTTTGAAGACTGCTTTTCATTTGTTCTGAAGCAACATGCCTTCGATCATTTTTTCCCATTTTTGCCAGCTAACGTCACTACGTGTGTGTTGACCATTGTAATCTGAACAAGTTATTTCTACACGGTTTTTTCAGCCCTGAAGTGATCCTGAGTATCTCTTAACTTGCATTTAAGGCCTTGAGATCTGTTAAAACTTACCGTAAGAATTTCCATCTCGACACTTATGGCATGAAGATTTTGTTAAAATTACCCTGAGAAGCTCCCACCATGCGCTGATAACATAGAAATCTCTTTAAAAAGTTATCCTAAAAAGATCCTTCCTTAGACCTATGACCTGAAGATTTTTTATGGTGAAATATAGTTTCTAACTTGGACAACTGGGTGGATACTCTACGGACGTAATTTCTGGAGCTTTCTTGTTTCATGTGTACGAATACTTTTATGCTATGGTAAATCCATATTTACTTCAATATTTACTTCAGTGTCATCCAACAATTTTCTAACTTCAGGAGCTTTTCTTTTGGTTGCAGTTCGGTCGTCAGAAGCATCCACGAGCAGCTGTTCCAGTTCATCTTCACCATCATCCACGTGCGCGACAGCGTGTACACCCACCACCCTCAGCCAGTTAGCCAACTCCACGGATGAGTCTAGTTGTCGGCTGCCTGCTACATACCCAACCTTGGCTGCCACTGCCAAAACCTCACCTTGTAAGTCTCACAATCTTGTATTTTATCCCATTGTTTCATTTATACTACAACTAGTAGACACACATGTGAAAATTCACGTGTTTTTTACCGAGTGTTTTCGTTTGATTTGCCAGTGGACGCGGGCTTTGCGAAGGAGTTTCGACATTGATGGATGTGCCTTTGGTATCCACAATACAATGCTTAAAATACATGTATGTCCTACGCAATTTTCTCGTATCTAAATCCTTAAGAGCGTCACAGAGAGACGGACCAAGCAAGCAACAAACTGTGTATTATTATGTAGTGGAATGTTTAATCAATTTTATACACATCTACACATATAATCGACTATGTATCTCCATCTCTCTGTATCTGTGTGTGTCCGTCCCATTACTTCCTAATTATTACTGAAGAAAAATTATTGAACTGAAATCAGAAAGGGTATGCATGTATTACGAGCATTGTATTGTGGATACCAAAGATACCGGACCACTCTAAAATACTCCGTATTTTCCGTTATTGCTTTCTTCTCTTACACGGCCATGTTATCGGTAAAAACGGTACAGAATGGAAGTTCTGTATATATTCATGAAAAATTTCCAGTTTATGATAGTACCGCGTGTACAACTAAAAGATGTATTTTGTTTCATAGACCCTTAATTTTATCACTTCCAAATTAAGTAATTTCAACGGGTACTGTCAGGGCCATGTTATCGGTAGATAAGATACAGAATAGAAGTTTCGTATATATTAATGAAAAGCATTAATTTAAAATCGAATAATTCATCATAAGTCTTTAATACATTCATTTTTAGAATAATTTTAAATTAGTCAAATCTAAATCGTGGAATTTCGTCGGGAACTGGCTATTTGTTCATAATTCACTTCCGTATTGATTCACGCTGGTTACTTTGGGTTAAGCTCGTAGGAAAATATTTCTCTGATATGCTTCTGGGAAAATATTTTTCTATAGCATACTGGTTGACAAATATTGCTTTTCTAACGTACTCGGGGGAAAGTGTTCCTTCTCTGACACTTGTGGGAAAATGTTTTCTTTGAGATACACCAGGAGAAATAATTATTTTCTGAAATGTTCGTGTGAAAATAATTATTTTTTGACATGCTCGTTGGAAAATAATTATTTTCAGACATGCCCATGGGAAAATAATTATTTTCTGACTTGCTCTGGGAAAATAATTATTTCTCACATACTCGAGGGAAAATAATCATTTTCTTGCTGACCATTGATTGTTTACAGATACAACGGCGTCAATATCAGTGGTGTCAGGGGTAGGTGGGTTGTATTCCCCTCACAGCACCGTGAATGGAGCTAGCACGCCCTCCCCTCCTGCCCTCTACTCTCCTCCCTCCAGTGACCCTCTTGCTCCTCCAGCCCCCGGAGCTCTGCCTCACACCGCACCATCGCGGGATACACATCGCCAGGTGGCTAAGGTCAGTACACAATAATTAATTGCACAAATAATAATAATTAATTGAGGAAATAATATTAATTAATTGCACAAATAATAATAATTAATTCAGTAAATAATATTAATTAATTGCACAAATAATAATAATAATTAATTGAGTAAATAATATTAATTAATTGCACAAATAATAATAATAATAATAAATTGCACAAATAATAATAATTAATTGAGTAAATAATATCAATTAATTGCACAAATAATAATAATAATTTATCGCACAAATAATGATAATTAATTGCGTGAATAATAATAGTGATTGGTCGCAAAATATAATGATGGTAATTATTTATCGCATAAATAATGATTATTTTCATGAATAATACTGATCAATCTCGCTAATAAAAAGAATAAATCACACATAATAATGATTAATCGAACAAATAATCATCAATCTCATAAATATTACTCCTTCCAGTCAGAAATAGTTGATCCATATCAATGATGAAGTTGGTTCGGAAATATTCGCTCCAAAACAAATGTAAACCTTTTAGAAAGGATACTTGCAAAACTACTGGTTGTAACAAAAAGAAAAACTTTATTCTGTGTATTAAATGTACACAGAAATTAAATTTATAATGTATAAACATCAATGAATAATATTTTTAATAAAATAAACAACAAAAACCAAACTCTACGTTGTAATTAAATACATGAAATTGATAATGTATCAAGGAAAGAAACATATATGTCACTATATTTACTCAATATTTGTTAATTTATTCTTCAACTTTTCTGAGATCTGAACTGAATTTGGAAGAATTCCTTTTCTTTCTAGTTGTACTTTTGCCAGATGTTGAAGTCTGTAATTGTCGCCACCGTCAGCCAAAATAATTTGTTCCATTGACTGCTGCAAAGTTAGGAAAATGTTGTTCAATGTTGATCTCTGTTATTCCTCAAAGCTATCTGTCACTGTTTCAATTAATTCATCAACGTTATGTGGTGCTTTTTTATGTTAAAAGGATTGGATTGAATTGAAATAGCCGATGTCAAGTACATACATTCAAGTCTGGACTGTTTTACGGGCTGTAGATCTCAAGAAGTGCCTGCAATACTGCTCTTCTCTCAGAATCTACCAAATCTTTTGTCTTTCGATTATATGTGCACTTTTCATTAGTATAATCTTTATTTGCCATATCCTGGGGATAATTTAATAACTTTTAAATATTATCTGGAAAAGGAAACGGACAAAATTATATTAATTTTTACCCCATTATTTATTAAAGGTTAAAATTTGTGTTCAACACACTGTGCACTATCGTCTTCTGTACTCAAAACAAGTTTGTTAAAAGATACTAAAATGCGGGGAGTTTTCTCGTTGTGTAGCCAATATTTCCGACCTCAGGGACTAATGATTAATCGCACATATAATTTGTGCCATTATGGGACTTGGGTATCAACCCAAAAATGGGCCGAACGGCTCGTTCCTATTGCCTTAATCTATCCTATTGTATTCTAATAATAATTAGATGCACACACACGAGCTAGCTGCACTCGCTGCCGTCCTACACTGTGTGTGTGAAGCAGCATGAAACTTCGGGTCTCATACACTAGCTTTGATTCACGCGTGTGTGTTGCTTAATTTATGACTCTGTGTTAGCGTACATTTCCGTCCAGCAATTGTTCATTTCTCATGAGAACTTCACAATGGAAATGTGGTTACCGCCTCCTGCTCCCGGTACTCCTGGTATTAGGCGATGTCTTCTACCACAGCTCAGTCATTTTATGTCGTACAGATTCTTTGTATTGCGGGTTCAGTAAGTTGTAGCGCAGTTTTCTTCACCCGCGATGTTCCGCTCAGTTACTTCACGTCTTCCTAAAGTATCTGTGAATGTAATTTGTTTTTATCGCATGTGTTCAGTCAATTTTAACATAGCTTTCTGTATGCTGGAAATCTATGCACACTGAAAGATACAGAGTAACTAATAAATGAGATCTCAATAGTCTACTATGATGGACCGAAACCTGGCAAATGAGCTTCAACACTGATAAATGTTGTCATGTAATTTGGTACTACTAATCGGTATTTCCAACACACAATGAATAACATATCTGTTGAAGCAGAACACCAACACAGAGATCCTGGTATCATTATTACTGTAAATTTCAAGTATGACAAACAAGCAGAAAAAAGCTTCAGAAATGCTTGCAGGATCCTAGGTTTCATTGTAAGAAACTTTGAATACAAGTCAAAGAACACTGTCTTACCGCTCTATAAAGCGTTAGTGCTGCGGCCACACCCGGAATATGCAGTGCAACTGTGGTCTCATACCCTACGAAGAGACATTAAAGAATTAGAAGAATTCAGCATAAAACAACGAAGATGATTTCTGCACTCCGCAATATCAGCTACGAAAGGTGTCTCCAGCAGCTCTAGCTATCTCCCTACAACAAAGAAGACTGGGAGGACGACTTATCGAGACCTATGAATATCTCAACGGCTTCAAAGATGATACTCTGGACTGGCTTTTCGACAGAGACGACAACGTGCAAATCAGAAAAATGACCAAACTCTAATAATAAGAAACTTCACGACATTTTAGGCTTTAAACTTTCCAGTTGAAATTACCGGAAGCTAGTACCAGTTGCCCGAAAATATCGTTTTCTGCTGGCCATGTGAACACATTCAAAAATCGTCTTCATAAATATTGAATAAGAAACCCCCACCACTGTCGTATTTAGTACTGATTCAAGGACTGACAAAAACTCTGGTATAATTTTATTCAGCATTTGACTTTGGTAGTGATCCAAGAATGGGCCAAACGGCTCGTTTTAGTTAGCATATTCTATTGTATTTTACTACTGCTGGACTGCGCAGGTACGGAGGTTCCTGACCACGCTGCAGCAGTTCGCCTCTGAGATCAACTCAGATGCTGGCGAGAAAGTTCGAGGTCTCACCCTCAACCTCATGGTGAGACTGGGGGCTGTCTCGTGGTGAGACTGGGGGCTGTCTCGTGATGAGACTGGGGGCTGTCTCGTGGTGAGACTGGAGTACAGTTTATGGAGAGACTGGGGTGCTGCTCATGGTGAAACTAGAGTCGTGTGACTAGGCGAGACATGGTGAGACTAGAGTAGTTTAGGTGTTATCTCTTCCTAACACAAAACACAACAGTGACGGAAATGTGATGGATAAAGCCATGCTAATACAGCTATAGTGGGGCCTTAAAAGTAAACTTCTTTTTGCTTTCAAACTGGAAGTTCGGTTTGGGAGAGGAGGCATAGGAGCCCGCTCTTAAGTTGAGAACATTAATGTTTCATGAAAGGATTAATGTCTTATGGAGAACAAGATGAAGTTAGTCCAGTAACATTAGTGATTGAATAAATTTTTTTGCTTCAGGAGTGGTCTGTTAATTTTTTTACGACTCAGTAAAGGGATTTAATGAACAAAATTTAGGTATTCAGGTGCCATTCAAACATCTTTATTCAATTCCAAGTTTCATTTATTCAATTTCAAGCCATAACTTTTAAATTCCAAGCCATAATTATTCAATTTCAAATCATAACTTATAATACTCGTAGATCCGAAGCCGTACGTATTTAATTCTGAAGCATCTTTATTCAATTCCAAATCATAACTATTCAATTACAAGACATATCGTATCAATTCCAGTGGCAATCAAATCCGTTCTAATGACGCTAGCTCTGTGTTGCATGATTTTATTAGTTGCAGTTTGTGCGAGTTACAAGTAACGATTGAACGATTTAATGGATAAGTAGTGGTGAAGGAGTTCATACATTTTTTAGGCTCACTCTTACAGTGCAGTTTCATGTTCGCACCTAATGAACATACCAGAGCTCATGAATGTTATGCTTTCAAAAGAGATTGATCTTGTGGTCGAGATATTAACGAAATTTAGATGCATCGTAGAAATAAATAATTTACCAATGATTTATAGTGTTCGCGATTACCACACACTGCCTGTTTGCAGCATCAGTCATCATTTGTGAAATAAAATCAGCGTGTGACTGTTGTCTGTGTTCCACCAGAGCGGACTGATCACGGTGGAGGAGTTCCACCTAGCACTGCAGGAGGTAACCCACTTCCCCCTGCGCCCCTTCGTGCTGCCCTTCCTTCGCTCACACATTCCTCTATTGACGCGTGACCTCCGCCGGCATGCCACGAGGCATGGCATGGTGTGTTGTTGTGTTGTTGTTGTTGTGTTGGTGTTGTTGTTGTTGTGTTATGCTATTGTTGTTGTTGGTGTTGTTGTTGTTGTTGTTGTGTTGTTGGTGTTGTTGTTGTGTTGTTGTGTTGGTGTTGTGTTGGTGTTGTGTTGTTGTTGTGTTGGTGTTGTTGTTGCTGTTGCTATGTTGTTCTTGTTGGGGTGTTGGTGTTGTTGGGGTGTTGTTCTTGTTATGGTGATGTTGTTATTGTTGTTGTTCTTTTACTACTGTTATTGTTGTTGCACTGTTGTTATTGTGATCTTGTTGCACTGCTGTTATTGTGATCTTGTTGCGCTGCTGTTATTGTTACACTGCTGTTATTGTTGCACTGCTGTTATTGTGATCTTGTTGCGCTGCTGTTATTGTTACACTGCTGTTATTGTTGCGCTGCTGTTATTGTTGCACTGCTGTTATTGTTGCACTGCTGTTATTGTTGCACTGCTGTTATTGTTGCACTGCTGTTCAGCGGCCCCCCACACTATGTTACGCTGGCCTGTACTGAAAAGAAGCAACGTTTTCCAGACACAACTCACGCCCCATTTAATGTTGCGTGTGTGTTTTGCCAGGTGTTCATGTGGCTATTTTAGTATTAATAAGTAAAATAATTACTGTGTTTTCTCTTCAAATATCATGCTCATCACCGAGACTCACGCTCTGCTATGCCGTGACGTCAACTCTGAATCTTTCATTTATAGTTGTTTTGTGGTAGACTAAAATTATGGATTCAATTCACCTGAGATCATCCTATAGGATGTAAGGACAGACCGAGCAGTGAGAGGGGCCAAAGTTTAGTAAAATTCAACGAAATTATTTTTTTGAATGCTTCCGGCCTCAGTTGTGGAGAAACAATTTAGGATAACTTCTTCCTATTTTGGTTGGTAAGTTATCCTACTTAAGATCTTCTCCACACACAACCTCTCGTAATTACAACAATGCATACAGCATGGTACAGAGAAAGAAATAATGACTGTACATATCACAGTACTATTTAAGTATTTCTACAGCAAAAATCAGCCCTAAGGTAGCGTGCAGGTAATTTTTCAAGGTTTGATTAACGACTTTTGTCGGAGCAAAATTTGGTCGTAAGTTCGATGGTAAGTCGTAAGTTCGATGGTAAGTCGTAAGTTGGATGGTGGGTCGTAAGTTCGATGGTAAGTCGTAAGTTGGATGGTGGGTCGTAAGTTGGATGATAGGTTTTAAGTTGGATGGTAAGTTGTAAGTTGGATGGTAGATGGTAAGGTGGATGGTGGGTCGCAAGTTGGATGGTAAGTCGTAATTTGGATGGTGGGTCGGATTTTAGGTCGTAAGTTGGATGGTAGGTGTACTACATTATTGGTAACTATTGAAGTGTGTGTGCAGGCGGTGCAGCAGTACGTAGCTGTGCAGGAGGCAGCGCTGCTGGAGGCGGCAGCTGCTGCAGCTGCAGCGCCTGCAGAGCCTGGCGTTGATTTCTTCTCTCAAGACCCTTCCAGCAGCATGACCTCCTCCGCCCCCCCTGCCCCTCTGACGGGGGCACACAAGCGCAAGCACTACAACAGGTGACATGATTTTCAAATTCGGCGTGGGACTTGGGTATCGCGGCATGGGACTTGGGTACAGCGGCATGGGACTTGGGTACAGCGGCATGGGACTTGGGTATCGCGGCATGGGACTTGGGTATCGCGGCATGGGACTTGGGTATCGCGGCATGGGATTTGGGTATTGCGGCATGGAACTTGGGTATTGCGGCATGGAACTTGGGTATCGCGGCATGGGACTTGGGAATCGACCTAAGAATGGGCCAAATGGCTCGTTCCTATTGCCTTGTTCTATTCTACATGAATATCTTCTCATACAACATTGCTGAAAGATCGACACGGCTGACCTCATCTAAGATCCATCAAGGAAAAACAATTCCTTTTATTCTGTGAATTTTTGTTAACTACGTGCATATTTTACATACTTAATTGGAATGTTTTACAAAATTACGAATGAAATTTTTAACGAATAAATTTTTTTCAGTTCATATTTCGAAAACAGTGAGCGGTCTCTGGGCACAGACCGGGGGAGCATTTCTCCCCCCCCTGCCAAAAGGTTGGGGCTCTTTTCACCCCCATTCTCGGCCATGGGGGTGACTAGCCCCGACCCTCCCTCCGTGCTGACCTCCACACAACCCAGCACTGCCACCTCCACCTCCACCACCTCCACCGCCTCCAGCAGCGCCATCAACGGAGTCAACGATGACGAGTGGAAAAATATACACATGGTCAGTGTATATTTTCAATAGGAATTTTTGTAGGATTTTTCAGTGGTGAATTACTATGAATGGGGCGTGTTCTGTGTGGCACATGGTAAAATTGTAGACGCCCGCAAAAATTTTGATCGTGGATAGTGATATAGTACAGGGTGCGGCAACATAACTTCCTTTTTTTGAAAAGAACTTCCTTTGAAAAAAGGAAGATATGTTTCCGCATCCTGTGCGTAAAAGGGCTTGAATTTGGAAGTACTGCTCTATGTACGAACTTCCCTTTAATTGGTGACCCTCCTGATTTAGGTAAAAATGTCATAGAATACTACAGGGTCTCTCAACAAAATGTATACATTTTTAAAAGGCTGAAGTTTCAATACTACTGGTGCTAGGAGGCTGGGACAGGTCGCATTCGAAAGATCAAACTTTAAAGTTTTATATTGTGTCCAGAATATGTTGTTATCCATCTTATATACACCTTATGAATACCAGTAGTTTTTAAACTACAGCCTTTCAAAAATGTATACATTGTTTGAGACACCATGTACATACGTTGCTAAACTTTGATATACTTATATGGTGGATGAAATTAGTGCCTCATTTATGTGTTGGAATAAAAGAATATTTATATTATGATTCATCAGTCATAGTGTTTTGTTTCAAATGGCTTAAATGTCTTCGTAATTTAAAATATGGATTGCAAAAGTTCGTAACTGTTGGTAAAATCTTTGTCTTTGTATGAGCTATTTAAATGTACCATGTTGCTTCATCACATGGATTTTTAAAGGGGAAATGATAACCAGTAACTGAATTGCTGCGTCAAATATTGCCTGAATTTGAAGTGTTTGTTGAAATAAGCGACTGTAATTTGTCCTAAATTTGACGTTCCAAGACTTGTAATTTGTACCATCTTTCATGCTCCAAGTCCTACAATTTGTATCATTTAAATTTGCATTGAAAAATTTTGAGCATCCTGCACAAGATGTAAAACGAACTGGGGAGACATTATTTTTCTTTCTGCTTCTGAATTTTTTGCTCAACTTTGTAAACTTTTCACCCAGTATCCGTGTATTAAGTAGAATAAATAAAATGCAACATACAGTAACAATAAACTTGGTTATCCCGGCATGGGACTCGGGTATCAACCCAAGAATTGGCCAAACGGCTCGTTTCTATTGTCTTATTCGATTCTAAACGTTATTTTAAATCCATTAAAATCATTTTTAATTTCGTTTAGTTTGCAAGTGGTTACTTGAGGTAATGTTGTGTCCAGATGCTGAACTGCATCCTCAGTATGGTGGAGAAAACAAGGAGGGCTCTCACCATCCTCCAGCAGCGGGAGGATGGGACGGGAGGCTCCACTGGGGGACCATCCAGGGGCGCCTGCGCCCCCCCTGCTGACGGTGAGTCTTGATACAACAGATGAGTCACTTGTGTAGGGTTGGAGGTGAGTGCGGTTGCTGAGGGTGAGTGTGGTTGCAGAGGGTGAGTGCGGTTGCTGAGGGTGAGTGCGGTTGCAGAGGGTGAGTGCGGTTGCAGAGGGTGAGTGCGGTTGCAGAGGGTGAGTGCGGTTGCAGAGGGTGAGTCTGCATTAGTAGAGTGATTTCTAGGATTGTATTATAAGTCTTCTTACTCAGCATTATAACCAACATTAATTATATAGAATATTTCAACGATGTGCATAGGGAAATGATGCTGTTGTTTAGTGCCTCCAGTGATGGAATTAATCTTTTCTACACAGTTTCTTTCCAATAAAGAGCGAGGCTTAACACTGTCCTTTGCCAGGTTTGGATTAAGGCATCATTTTAAGAAGTGAAAACGTTTTTGTTTCGAATAATTTAAGATCATGATCTCCATTGATTGCTGGCATTGAGTTCCGTGTAAAGTTAGCAGATTTACTGATCGTTAAGAAAGCTTAATCGGTCAGCTATTCTATCGTACAAAATAATAGCTTCAGTAGTGTGAGTATTTAATGCCAATCCAACTTACTTTTGATTCTGGGCTGACGGGCAGAAATGGCAACAAATTATCTTTCTTTTCAATGTACTGAATAAACGTCTACTGTACATTCTTGGAATTTTAAGAGACATGCTAGAAAAATAAAGATGACGTTCACTGAAGAGCAAATGACTTTTGCCGTCGATAGGAACAGCTTTAATAACTTTTTTTTCTTTAGGGGTGCTGTGCAGTAGCCAATCACATTCAATGAAAAACAATGGTTTTGCCGTCACTAAGAATAGTGTTAATAAGATTTCAAATGAAATGAAAAATAATGGTTTTGCCGTCACTAAGAACAGCATAATAGGTTCTGTTCACATTAAATAAATAAGGTAATAGTCTCACCATGACTAAGAAGAGGTTAATAAGTTCTGTTCACATTAAATAAAAGGATGATAGTCTCACCATGACTAAGAACAGGTTAATAAGTTCTGTTCACATTAAATAAAAGGATAATAGTGTCACCATGACTAAGAACAGGTTAACAAGGTTGACGTGTTGTCAGGGTTGCGGTGTGGCAGAGCGTCAGAGTATGATGCTGAGGTGCGGAGGCATGCGTCAGAACTGGTGGCGCAGGCCATAAGGGCAACGGAGGACCGTGTTGCTGAGGTCAAGAGGAAGGCTGGTGAGTGGGGCTTGTCCTGCCCAACGAGGGGCTTGTCCTGTCCAACAAGGGGCTTGTCCTGCCCAACAAGGGGCTTGTCCTGCCCAGCAAGGGGCTTGTCTTGCCCAGCAAGGGGCTTGTCTTGCCCAGCAAGGGGCTTGTCTTGCCCAGCAAGGGGCTTGTCTTGCCCAGCAAGGGGCTTGTCTTGCCCCTGGCTTGAAGTTTTGTAAATTTTGATTTGTGTGGAAAAATGGACGTTTTTCAAGTAGGCTGTGAGGGCGGTGAGTGAACAGCTCTGCGCTCAAGTGACTCCACATAGCGTGGTCATAAACAAAACGGCATCAGTGTTGTGTCGTATTGTATTTTTCATTAAGTGTCTTAATTGTAAATAATTATTCATGGCGTATGAAGTGTTGAAAGTGACACATTTCTTGTATGAGTGAATTGTTTATAACTTATTAGTAAGCTGAATATAATCAGATAATATCTTAATAGACAATAAGACACTATCATCACATACTTTAAGACAATGCTTTAACAGACACTAAGACAGCGTTTCTCAACCTCTCATGGCCACCCCCATCACCCAGTCGTTAACACTTGTGGCTTCCTGCCTTTCAATAACTTGAATATTCGCAGTTTTGCAGCGTCTGCGCGTGGCTCTCCATCCCTTGGTCGAAAGCCTGTGACCCTTATGGGGCCATGAGTCCCTGGTTGAGTAACGCTGCATTAAGACAACATCTCATCAAACAATGAGACAACTTTTCAACAAACACCAAGACCATGTCTCAACTGATAATAAGACAATGCCTTAAGACTTTAAGACCATGTCTGAACAAACAATAAGACAATATCTTAAGACTTTAAGACCATATCTGAACAGACAACAAGACAACTTCTCAACAGACACTAAGACCAAGTGTGTAGACACAATAAAACACTGCAAGGGAAATAAGAGAGATGTAAGAAGGCAGTGTGTGATGCAGAGGAGGCGGTCAGTGAAGTGAGGAGGGCGGCGGTGACTGAAGTACAGCGAGCTGTGGCGGCAGCTGAGACTCGAGCTCAAGAGTTAGTGGCTGCTGAGAGGGCGCGTCTCGAGACCCTCGTCAGGGAGCTCGGCAGGAGGGAGCTTGGCCCCACCGAACACCGGCCAGACCCCCACCAGGTACTGGGATGTGTCAGGACCCCCTCCAGGTACTGGGATGTGTCAGGACCCCCTCCAGGTA
>VCRD01003053.1:22625-33299 GCA_006783055.1 Trinorchestia longiramus
ACTGGGATGTGTCAGGACCCGCACCAGGTACTGGGATGTGTCAGGACCCCCACCAGGTACTGGGATGTGTCAGGATCCCCACCAGGTACTGGGATGTGTCAGGACTCCCACCAGGTACTGGGATGTGTAGTCATGCGTGGTATCTCGGTGCGCATGCGCAGGTCTACCTGAGCAGATGTGGAGTACAACTGTGCAGTGACACACAGTGTACATGAACGGGGCGGGGCAACATTATTTCCTTTTTTTGAAAGGAGCTTCTTTTGAAAAAAAGGTAGTTGTGTTGCCGTACCCTGTATTTTTATTGTGTCTGTAGACGACACTTTGCGATACTACAGTGTAATTGCAACGTTACCCAAAACTATAATTTCAGCAAGCCACGTTATTTGTGCAAAAACTTTTTCAGCAAATGTGTTCTTGAGATGTTTTTGTCTAGGTGTTTATTACTCTTACATTCTTTCTATCAGTTTTACTCGACCAAGATTTACATGAAGTATAGATCTCACTCGTGGAAGGTATTTATTCTTCTATATAAAATCTCAAGAAGTACTACATTGTTCCTATATCTTTATTTTTAAATGCCCTTTAGCTATCTTATGCATATAAGATTTTTAATACAAATTGTATACCTTCGTAAAAAAAATCTTAACTGGTATCAAAGTTAGGTAATGTCAGTTTGTGGCTACTGTTTCTAAATTTTTCTACTTATGTTGTGCGTTATACTTATCTCTTTTATTTCCTTTAATTCAGGCGTGTTGGAATTGCGGACGAAAAGCACACGAGACTTGCAGTGGATGCAACACAGCTCGCTACTGCGGACCCTTCTGCCAACACAAAGATTGGGACGCCCACCACAAGGTGTGCTCTCCTTCCCTCGCCGTCGCCAACCCTATGCCCTCCACTAACTCTACTAATAATAACAACAATAACTCGAGTAGCGTAAATAACAATAACACGACCAGTAGCAGTGCTACAACCAACGGAGGTCCACTGCTCATCCCGCCAACAGTCAGTCACAACGGTCATCACCCCGTCGCTCCCAAATTGGCCACCGTCACTCACAAATTGCTGGCCAAAGCCGCCGAAATTACGAAAATGGAATGAAATCTTGGGATCAAGCTGTCCAGACTTGGGCAGAAGCCATGCAGGGACACTGCGCTGTACAGCAGGAGAAAGAAGAAAAGGAAACACTGAGGACTTTTTTAAGAGCAATCTACCCTAGATAAATGTTTGACAAACATTAGGTTGTGGCAGATGATTCATAAATATTATCTTGAATTATAAGAACACTTTTACTGTGACCGATCCAAGTTAGTGTAAAGAAATTCATGGTTTATGGTGACGGTTAGTAGGGCTGGTATTATTATAGCTATACAAATTACGTGCGTATTGGTTCTTTGTAAATACAATTTTCGTCTGTAATATACTGGTGTTATGACTAGGCTCGAAGGCAGCTAATGCTTAGGATGTAGGGTGTAGATTCCGATATTTCTTCGAGGGAATTGACTTTTCATTGGGAAAAGACTAAATACCAGAATTTACACAATGTGAGGAAATGATACTTCGTTGTTTTTTGCCATCATATTGACGAAGTAAATTTGCCTCTTCCAAGTTCTACCTTCTTTCTTCAAACATCAATTTTTCAGAATAGAGTCTTTTCTAATGAAACGGGTTAAAATCACGGCACAAATGTAGTTTACACTTCTATTTAAATTTGTAGCCGTTTTTTTCAAGTAGGCGTTCCTACATTTTAGTAACGTTAGTAAAATACGCGGAAATTGGTACATTCCAGATAAATTTGGACTGAGTTGTCTTTGTTTTTGGAAGAAACTAAACTGACCTGCAGGACTCTTGGCTTTCTGTCAAGCAGTTATTTGTTTTGGTCACGTAATCAACACACTCCAGTACTTCTCTTGGTAGCAATTGAATCATTTGAAGCTCAATTTTTCATACACGCTTGCGCAATTCAAGGACTAGTGGAACATTTTAGGCCGGTCTCACTTTTACCTGAAGGTACATTTCTCCATCTTGCTTTTCATACTTTACTACGTTTACGAAATTGAAATTATCTTGTAATTTTCAAGCACATCTGATCATTTTTCTGTGACCTATTAAGAATCATTGCTGACATTGGTAGTCAAGTCATACAGAGTAGTCTGTCGGTTTTAGTCACAAATTGTAAGCTTGTAAATGTCACTGAAGTAACTGTTGGTGTTCGTGTGTAGTGTAGCTCTGTGTAGTACATGAATTGGGTGAGATAAGCGTGTTGGCTGTAGACCTTCTGAAGTGTATAGGGCCTATGATATCTCTAACTCTGTTCTAAAGTTGCGGTCCCGGCTTTAATTTGTCAGGTCTTGTGAAAATAAAAGGGAACTAAACATAAATAAAGAGCAGATTAAGTAAAGTTTGTGTTCTATCATGTATGTTATTTGTGCTTTATATTTTAGTTACTCTACAGAAATGGTCTACGAATCAGCAGATAAATGTACAATAATGTGAACGGTTCTAATGTTGTGAACATATTAAGGAGTACTAATCATCCTGCGTGATTGAATGAGATTTTCATGGATTGCATTTTTTATTGGAATAAATGATTTTCTCAAAAGATATTCAGAAAAAATTAGCATGTGCGTTTCACGAATAAAAACGTAATCAAATGCTGCTCATCTACGTTTGGCTTACATTCTATTCTTAGTTTCAGGTGACTTCGTCTCATGAATTGTAAAGCATCAGTGATCAGTTCCTTACTTGATTTACAATATTTCTGCGTCATGGTCATTGTATTAATTCAAAGCTTTATAGAAAATATGACTTAGCGTCAACAGGAGTATAATTTTCATTTTTTCTGTATATGACGGAGTTTCAAAAGATGTAAAACAGCGTAGAATTGCTCATGTTTCATGTTTTCAGAATTTTCCAAAGGTCTATTGAACTCTTCATTTTACCGACAAAGCCGAACTAGTCTCTGATTTTGTCTAACACTGACAGTGATGGAAAAATCGGATCTTTGATTGCAAAGAAGTTACATTGAGTACTAGGAAAAATCATCTTCGTTCTTTTCATTGTTTCTCATACCTTTTCATTTGAACACACGAGTGAACATTTGTAAACCGATCGTTGAATACAGAAGAGTAAACCGTTAGTGCAATATGAGTAAGTATAACTTTATTATAAGATTTTTAATGAAGCTCACTTTAATGGAACACATTGTAATCATACGTTATATTATTTCCTTGATGTTCAGTTTTCATTCGTATTAATTATGGTTAAATAGGCGCTCTGGGTGTTGCATGGGCTGCTTATATTGAAAGGGACTTCGATGTCAGAGTAAAATATACGTTCTTCGATGTGGCACCCACCTCATGTACTGCATTTTTGTTTTGTACAAACATAATCGAGGTCTTTTTTCATATATGGCTACAATAACATATTTTCTTAAGTGGTTTATTTCGTTAGTTCCAAAACAAGTTTCGTTGACTTATGCTTGTTACGTTCTTGTGCTTTGAGATCTGAATTAAATTAGTAAAATTTCACAAGTAATATGCTTAAAAACAAATATGTTTCTCATGTCGCTCTTAGTGTTCCGAAAAACTGCATCCGTAGTTTGTGTGATGTTGAATGTGAACTTCGAAAAGAAAGTTAGCGTTATAGTTCTATATGAGTCCCGAATTTCTATTGAGAGTCAAAAGTTCAGTCTTTCGATTGCATTATGTGAGCTTCAGAACCTGATACCTCAACTGTTATTTCATAACTCGTACTACTGTTCTGTGCGGTTTTCAGTATTATCTTTCTTGCTACTTATTCACTTTTCTGTTTCTATATTTAATGAACATTTTATTGCTATTTAATGTTCAATACCTGACATTTGTGTGCTTATTTCTTGCTTTGTCGTCTTCTTTATCTCGTATGTTCATGTATCAGCCGTATTAACTCCAGTAAAAACTCAAACTTGATACGATAAAAACTCGACAAGAACTCCAGCGCCAGGTTCACATGTATCAACGTTGGGTCACAACATTAACTTAAACGTACAAATTTTTCGTTTCGAACTATAAGAGTAGCTATCAATTATATCAATTAGGTCGTCCTAACGCTGTTTTATTATTAGTTCGTATGATGTCAAGAATATTTTTCTGCTGCTGTTCTAATAACTAAAAAATGAGATCTCATTTAAAGTCTTCTGGAAAGTTAATTACAAGTTTTTTCTTTTAATTTCAGTAGTTGGGTGTAAATTATGATACTTCTAAGTTACTGGTTATCTTCATTCAAATATTTAGTTAAGGGAAGCTTCATTTGAATTCCCAAATAACCATTCGAAGCTTACTCTACTTTCCGAAATTCTTATGAGAAGCTATGCTAGAAATACGGCAAGTGAGAAATTCTAGCGCACAGACATAATGTCCCTTGGTGTGTATTTCATTGAACAGGAATGTGTATTGCGTTGTTTGTTTATGTGTCGAAGTTGCAAGTACGTTGACTTAATATTTTTTTTGCAGTAGGGCTCACTCTAAATGAGAATTTATAAATTTCGGATATTGCATTTTGGCTGTGAAGAAAAAGATTTCAAATTCAAGCTATCGCCTGTCACAAAATGTTTTCTTCGTATTATGGATGAGTTGCTACTAAAAAAATGCCGTTTGGATTTTGATCGTGCATGCAAGTGCATTAATCTTTAGCTGACGTGTCAAGTGTTTCATATTTATTGTTTAGTCAAGTAAATTAGTGAAGTTAATTATGTTTCCTGCAGTGTTGAGCTTATTTCTTTCGTACCTAACGTCCTACAAAACTAGAAATCCTCGTGATTGAGAGGTTTCGTGAGCTTCAAAGTCCGTATGTTTTGTCTTGGTAGTATTTCTATCTTTTCTATAAACTACAGCTACTTTTATTTCCACTGTTATTAAATATGTCCGTTTAACAACTTTAGTCTTGAAACATTGTCAATAATTCTGCGGAAAAGATTTAAACTTTTTGTTACACACTTTCACTCTGCAATATTTTTTAATCGAACATTTGAAATGTTCGTATAATTTTAACACTCCACAGCTTTATTATTTCTACCCAGTTGGAATTAAATACGAAGATTTATTCACAATATAAGACATCAAATTTCTCGTCTCCTCACATCGCTTTGCATTAACGAGGTTGACTTCAGTTATCACCAGTTTTTGAAGTTGGAACCGGCAGGTCAAAGTTTATTTCTTATCGACGTGAAGAGGTCAGTGAGGAATAAACATTACATTGAGGTAGACTTGGCCTCAATCATGACACTTCATCATTGCGTTATTTATGCTACGTCAAGAATACTTTTGATTTACTCACGTTTATTTACTTGTCAGATGCATTTAATTTTGGGGCCTCTGTTTATTTATTTATTTATTTATTTAATTTTTAAGGAAGATATTAAGATTGGAAATGGTGAAAAACAGAGGAAGCATCCCTTCAAATAATTTTCATTTCTTACTTCCACATTGAACTATGAACTGCTTGCCATGTACGTGTTTTATGTTATAGTATATAATTTAAATATTCATTTAATTTTTGAATTTTTCAAGTTTTCACGTGTTATTTGTTTAGGGCTTTGGATCTTAAGAGAATTATTGGCTCAAGTTTCAGCTGAAAGCGCCATCTTCAACTGCAAATTATTTCATGTCATCATTTGATCAAATCTAGCGCCATTTTTGAATGCTGGAATAAGAAATGTACCACAAAGATGTGTTAGCATTCATTTCAAATATTTCCGATATTTTCTGCGTCTTTATATTTCATGTAAAATCCGTTAAATTCCACAAAAAAGCCGGATTACGGATGGTTATGTCTTCGAATTTACATCCCTCTATGGCATTCAGTAAATTTAGATAAGATGAAACTTGTGTTGTTTATTTTTTGAGTCATTACTTAAAACAAACCAGGGGAATTTTTTGTTGCCTCCCATTGAGTCAAACGAATTTTCTTTGGAGTGTTTGGGCTGGTTTGATTTTTTACTCTCATCCGAGCGAGCTTTTCTTCTTGAATTTATGACCGACATTCCTTTTTACGATTGCACTTGCATACATCAACAGTTTGTACTGTTTATTTTATTTAATACAGGTGTACGTATGTATCAAATTAGTCCCAAGCGGGATTGATTATAAGGCTGTGTATGTTTAATTATTTATTTTAATTTTCAAATCTGATAGTTCTTGTTCGTACTGTTGTGTTGTGCGTTGTATTCGTGTTCCTCGAGCGTAAAGGTTGCTTTGTTAAGTTTACTCGGTACCAAAGATTTTATTCTAAGCAAACAATTTTCCTAGGTATTACTTTGAAACATTTGATGTAACAAAAAGTGAGAAAAAGGCATCCTCTGAAAGTAAATGCAATTTGTTTTTCGTGAAAGGCGAAATATCACACTTAAAATTTCAGAAACTTTGACAGTATGAACGTCGGTGGATGACCGAATTTTTTGAGGAAAAAGACGCTTTAAAAAGCGTCGTTATGGCAAGAGTTTAACGTATACTTTTTGATCATTTAAGTGATTTTAAATTTAAAAGAATATTCATTACAGTAAAGGATGCGCACATTTAAAATATAAACATTCACATTTTTTTTACGCTTACGACACATATCCAGACTTTCAATGGGAATGCTGTATTTGCCATTTTACCGATATTGATATTAATTCTATGCATGAATCAGTTTCGGACTTTCTCCAAAGTTTATAACAGAAGTAAAATAAAGTAATTCGGCGTACAAAACAACTCAGTCTTGAACTATGCGCGATCTTTGACTACTAAAGAAACTTCATCGTGTGCGAGTTAGATGTCCAGTTATACACACGTACGGACAATGAGAGCTGTATACTACACTAGTGTGAATATATTACTTCCGTCATTACAGGTGTGTGCTAAAGTACATCATTCCTTACTACATATTCGTTAACACGTTGACTCCGAAATGGTACGTATGTGTACCACTGAGGTTAGGTTCTGTAATTTTTTCAGATCCTTCTAGTGACTATGCGTACAAAGTGAAGTTTTACACCAATCAGGCAATCGGAGTCAACGTGTTAAGCTCTGGTGGCAAACTTCGTTGCTTAGTGCCATAAAAAAGGGAAATACTTCATTTAGCAGCGGTCTTACTGAAGTTCAATTGCGATTTCTCAAAGTTTTCATGTCTTGTTCCATGTGTCTACCTCATAATGACGATGATCACCATAGTCATCCAGGCTCTTCGGTAAATATCTCTAAGTACCGTGACTATGTTTACTTTCACTTAAGTTTGACGAATTTTTACTAGAATTTATGAATTTTATTCGCGAAAAAAGAGTTTAATTGCTTATCAGTGCATCGTGGGAGACTTCTCTCCCTCTTCAGTTCCCGAGAATTCCTGAGCTCCTCTCGAGAAGAGAGAGTAAGCTAGGAATATTTATCCTAGTTAGTTTTCTAGGTTCAAGGTGTGCTTCTGAGATACCTCAGCAGCACAAACCAGCAACACAGGATGTGAGAATTTGTTGTGGAGAAGGTTGACGAACGGTGTCTTATTTTTCATGTTTTCCTCTTTCTGAGGGAATTGGCCAATATGTTATTTCAGTCAACGTCTGCAGGAAATGCGATTGCGTCTCTCTTCGTCTTTTATGTTTTCAATGTTATTTTATGCAAAATGCTTTATTGTGAGCACTTTCAACGAACTACGTCTCCGTCACCCAATATAAAAAGAACAGTTTACATTTTTTACTAAATAGGGGTACTTGAGCGCCAAAAAGTTTTAAATAATACGTGATGCCTAGTTGTGATGGAGTGCTGCCTTTCTAAATGCATGTTGTATAAATTGCAGCGCGTCGGAAGAGATAATTCCTGTGTCAAGTTTGTTTAAAATATCAAATAAAAAATTCGTCTGTACAGGTGCTGTAAAAAAATAGGTTTCTGGAAATGGATGTACGTTTCGTTTATTTATTCTTTCGCTTAGGGGATACTTGTGTTCATTTTTGTGATACCTAACTTTTAGATTTGGTTATTAGTGAAGATTGATGCTAATGGTCATGTCTTCAGGTAAAAGTTGAAAGCTAACCCCGTGTTTTGTTATCATTTCATTCATAAATTGTCTTTTCTTACTAACATCACATTTGAGAATAGAAAACTAATTTTTATGTAGTAAACGTGAAAACTGATTGCTTTTATTATTAGTTTTTTATGCGTAGGAAGGTCAGGTAAAATACATAATCACAATTGTCTTCACGATGCTTCTGAATTAGGTACTCTTAGGCGGCCCCCACCTGGGGAGTTACTCAAATTAACACGTTGACTCCGAAGTGGTACGTATGTGGGCCACTTAGGTTAGGTTCTGTAAATTTTACAGCTCCTTCTAGTAATAATATGTACAAAGTGAAGATTTACACCGGCCAGGCAATCAGAGGCAACGTGTTAAACCAAATTGACGTGGAGAAGTTTCCTTCTTTGAAAGAAAGCTGGGCCTGTTAATAAACTCCTAAGTTTGGAAGTCCAGCAGCAACCAGTTTACTATCTTCTAATGTTTTCTCGAGGAGGAGAAGGAAGAGGAAGAGGAGGAGGCCTAATCTTTGGGTGGACTCCCAACTGACTGCCTCTGTCCTTTTAGTTTACTTTTCTCTCTAGTTTACTTTTCTCTCTAGTTTACGTTTCTCTCCAGTTTACTTTTTTCCCATCCTTCTGTTTACTTTTCTTTAATTTACTTGTATCCTTGGTTTACTTTTACTAGAACATAAAATGTATATTCATAAATTGTTGCCGATGCTGTATTCTTCTGAGCGTAAACTCATGTAGATATCTAATATGCCATCACAAGCGTACGTAATATCGCTTTGGAGCTTTGGAATGTTGAATACATACAGCAAAGCAGTCCTGTAAGACTGGGCTACAGAGCGCAATGAAAAGGAGTTCAACTTCAGCATCATCTGTGTTAGTTTACTCTTATAAATGCAACTCGTTTTCTGAAGTTCACGAAAGTCCGTACAGTTGAACCTCGATTTAACAGATACACTTTCCCCCTATTAGACCGTTAACTCGAGCAGAATTTTGTATTGTTTATAACCTTTTTTCTAATTTCATATAAATTTGAAGATTTGTGACTAAAATACAGGGTGCGGCAACATAACGTTGCATTCAAAATCCGTTGCATCGGGGTCCGTTAGATCGAGGTTTAACTGTAGTTCACATGCCCTGCCGGATCTACTGTAGAGCTAAAATTTTTTTTGAAGGACGAAGCAGAAATCGCAATAGTGAAGGCAACCTAAAAGAATAGAAACAAGTTGCCATAAGTTAAAACACATATATTGAGCCTACGAAGGAAGCCTGAAATAAATAAATAAATAAATAAACTTTCTATCAAAATGTGAGCCAGTAGTCTATTCGTTGCACTTTTACTTATGGTAGGTTTGATTGATCTGCTAGACTGGAGCTAATTATGACTATTCACACAAGACCACCGAGTTACACGCAGTTACTTGTTCCACTTTAAATTTGATTATTAAGTGATAAAGACAGTTGTTTGTCTTTTCATGAGTACTAGTATTAAATGATTTTTGCTGATGAGCGCAAAAAAATTGCAGAACTTGAAAATCATGTCATTCTTAAAAGAAATAATTTTGGAAAGCGTCACTTAACAGGGAGCATCAGTCCTACTTTTTACGGTAGTTTTATTTATTTCCTACGCTGACATGTACTAACTACTCTGACATGTTATTATGACATGTACTACCTACTCTGACATGTTATTATGACATGTACCACCTACTCTGACATGTTATTGTGACATGTACTACCTACTCTGACATGTTATTATGACATGTACCACCTACTCTGACATGTTATTATGACATGTACCACCTACTCTGACATGTTATTATGACATGTACCACCTACTCTGACATGTTATTATGACATGTACTACCTACTCTGACATGTTATTATGACATGTACCACCTACTATGACATGTCACTCTGTCAAAAAATTCACAAAACTCACGGAGTATAAAATATGTATATTGCACTGTTTCCCTTCTAGACAGTGATCATCGCGATTAGTGAGCGGAAATGGTATTGAAACTATGAATGTAATGAAAACCATGAATAAAATAACATGCGAACAAGAAAAATAATATCCACTTCCGTAAAAATAAATCATTTTTTAGTGTCAGAATAGCAGGTGCATCACCATATTTTCTTTTTCGATAGTGATTAGTTGATTAGATATTTTTCGATAGTGATTAGTTGTCCTTAAATCCCTGCTCCTTAATCTAATTTTACTTATTCTTCCTTATTCGTGACAGAAAATCTGCGTTGAAAATCCCACGCCCCCTTGAAACAGCGATTTTTGTTTTCTTACCAACAAACAAGTAATATTCGCTTCCAGAGTTGAAAAATTTCTTCACAAGAGGAGATCTTGCCTTGCAGTGTTCTTCATCGAATGCACCGTGAGTCAAGTTCAGCGGGCCTGAATATTGCTTCATGAGAGACTGGTGATTGCATATCTGATGACGATTACTGCAGTCAGAACTGGAACCGTACCGTATTTAAAACTGAAACTGTAACTAATTGTAAACTTATGTGTCTAACGGGGCTATCCAGCGGCTTGAATGGGGTTGCTTCAGCAGCTTGAGTGGGGTTGCTTCAGCGGCTTGAATGGGGTTGCTTCAGCGGCTTAAATGGGGTTGCTTCAGCGGCTTGA
>VCRD01003053.1:38854-56026 GCA_006783055.1 Trinorchestia longiramus
GTGTGCATGCCTATTTTATGTGTGCATGCCTATTTTATGTGTGCATGCCTATTTTATGTGTGCATGCCTATTTTATGTGTGCATGCCTATTTTATGTGTGCATGCCTATTTTATGTGTGCATGCCTATTTTATGTGTGCATGCCTATTTTATGTGTGCATGCCTATTTATTGCGCGCTTGCCTAGTATGCGTACTTTATGTGCTCGCCGATTATTTTAATTTCATTTGCGTATCTACTTTCTGTGCGTGTTTATTACGTTGAAGCTAAGACTAATATAAAACACGTGGCTTTATGAAGTCGGTGACTATGATGTGCTTGTTCTCGGGAAGATAAATATTCATGCTAAGTTCGCACATATATGTCGCATTGTTAATTGGTAGTGATTTCAATCTTTCAAATAAATCTATTTTGCAACTAGGGAAAATGGTACCAGAAACATGGCATTGCAAGGAAATTGGTTGTGTGCATTAAAATTTGAACAAAGTAACAACGAAGGCTAGAATATAGATGACCCAGTATTGCTGCTCGGCTCATACTTATCAAGCCGAGATACCAAAGTAATGTTACACAGCTCGTATTTAAAGATTTTGCATCATCCTCCCTCTTCTCCTAATTTGTCTTCTAGTAATAATCACTGTTTTAACACGTTGCCTCCGATTGCCTGATTGGTGTAAAACTTCACTTTGTACGCATAGTCGCTAGAAGGATCTGAAAAAATTACAGAACCTAACCTCAGTGGTACACATACGTACCACTTCGGAGTCAACGTGTTAAGTTAAACACTCCGAGCTTTTTATGAGTAATTAAACATTCTCAATTAGAGAAGAGGTAATTAAGTCTTTGGTACAGTTCATAACAGTAAAATTTGTCTTTTGAAGAGTGTAAAATATGACTTAGGAAAACGTTGATGAAAGGACATAAATGAATATGGATCATATATTGGTCCAGTAAATAAGTTATCAAATACATCATTATCAAGTTACCATTACATCGTCCGCCGTTCATATTAGAATAGTTCTAATTCCGTACGTTAGGTGTAACATAGAACAAATTTTGTTGTATGTATTAGAGAGAAAAGTATCACCATACTAAGAGTATATCATACACGTTTTACGTTGCACGAGTTGTAGAATGCAGTCCATATACGTATGTTGACTAGACGTTTTTGTGTTTTTAATTTCGTACTCTGTGAGCTATGATTCATGTCGATTGATAGACGATTACAATATTTATGATACATAGCACGAGATAACAATTGTCATTTGCCACTACTTTACGAGCCATTAACTTTCGTTTTTAACATGAAAAAAGTTTTCAAGAACAGCTTCACTTGTAACTTTGCACGTACAGCAAAGGAAAAAACCTGCGAAGTCAGAGTTATTTCCATTTTAGAATTCTTGTAGTATTAATATTAACATGTAGGAGTTGTTGGAGTAGGATTTGGAACTCCAAAAATGTACTCCGTTAAGAATCTCTTTTTCTGTACGTTATTGAGGTTGAATAAACTAAGTTTGACTGTATTTAGATTTATGGAAAGAATCAGAATCTGAGACAAGTGAACACACCACGATTTCTAGTCAACCTAAGCTTTAGGAAAGTTGGATGGTGAAGCTGCTGCCGAGTATGTGATTGCTTTCAATGGACTGTCTTTAGCTAGCACGGTAGGATGCTCCCTGAATCGCTGTGTGAAGACCATTTTGTTTCGCTACGTCTTCACTGACCAACAGTGAATTCTACTTACACGTCAAGAAATTTCTTCATCTTTCTCCAATTAATGTACTCGTTCGCTGGACCAAGGAAAATACATGCGAAAAATAGCAAGCAGTTAAGGAAATTATCGATCTTGTCCTGATGAACTGTTCGCAAAAAATTATTTTTAACAATAGCGGTAAACTCTTGGCGGCCTTCAGTGGTGACTCGACATACGGACATGGCAGATGCCTTGCACGTAAATCCATCCATGGCCGAGAAGCCTGACAACGAAAGCGCATCGGAGTTCGTCCATGACTACGGTTGCGTGTCCAAATAATAGAAACTACAGGGTGTCCATAAAGTCTCTTTACCATTTCAAAAACCGTTTAGAAGAAATGGTAACGAAACTTTATATCGAGACTTTACGCTAATCCTGTAACGAGACTTTATGTCGAGACTTTACGCTAATCCTGTAACGAGACTTTACGAGACATTATGCTAATCCTGTATTACAATGATTTATCCCGTCGCGCATAGAGCACCGAACTTTCTCACAGCTTACACTAGTACGACGCTTGCGTTAAAATATGAACTCGCAGTACAATACCTGCAACATTTCAAATTTAGGCATAAGAACTGTTAATTTCCTCGTAGCTTAGCACGTTGACTCCGAAGTGGTACGAATGTGGGCCACTTAGGTTCTGTAAATTTTACAGTGCCTTCTAGTGATAATCTGTACAAAGTGAAGATTTACACCGGCTAGGCAATCGGAGGCAACGTGTTGGAAACGAATTGACTATCTTTGAATGCTGCAGTAGTGCATCAAGTGCACACGATGTTTAAAGTTTTGGAAGATATAAAAGTCCGTAGTTTAACATGCAAGCCTCTCGCTTCACCTTGAATGAAATAGTTTAGTGTTTTCTAATTTCGTCTTTAGTTCCCAAAGAATCGATGATGGTTTTCTTTAAAACTTAGAAGAGACAGCTCACAATAACACATGCCTATTATTTTATCAACGCCTTTTACTTTATCTATTAGAATTTGAAAGTTAAATTTACTTGTGAAGGTTTGGAACAAGGTGAAAATTAAAAATTACTTGCACACATAATTGCGTGTCAGTGTAGGAGAAAGTGTGTAGGTGAAAATAACAAACGAGGAAAATGGAATACTATTTTCGAGCAAAAAAGTTTATCAACAGGTATTGAAGCATTTGAGACAAAAAAGCTTTGTGATGCGAACTTTGTGATAATAAGAATCGTAGAAACTTGTTGATGAATGCATTCAACTGGAAACGAATTCCACAATTTCTGAAAAACCTTGCACCATACATCAACTTTAACATTTGCGGGGCTCTTGATAAGCTGCTATAATAGGTAATCAAATTCAAAATACTGTTATTGACATATAAACTATGTGAAAGCAATTTTATTTTGTATTCGTACTATTTTCCGTAACGAGAAAACAAGTCTTTATGCAGAGGAGAAATATTTATCTTCGGAAAGTATAAACTTTCGAAAGTTGTAACTCTATTTTTATCGGCCTCGTAAATATTAAAGCGAAGAGGAATTTCGTCATGCGTTACGGTTGTCTACTGGATGATGGTTTAATTAAAGTGGAGAGAGTGCGCTAATTTTTGTACAATAGAAACGACTAATCAGAACTTTTTTAATATCTCTGTAGAAATTATTTCCTGACCACTCTATTTTATTTTGCAAGATGAAGTTAGTAAATACTAATTTTTTTATACCCATCAAAAATCCTTAATCATTTACCGTACCATATAGATTAGGCAATAGTCATCCTTTTTTATCAATATTCGATGCCGTGAACATGTATCATGCAGTGCAATTTTGGTCTTCCATGTATTAGGAGTGCATGGATGCATATTTTCTTAGTGTCTGATTTAGCTTCTGGAATATTTCTACATTTTTTTAATGCGACTGTATTTTTTGTATTCTTTGAGCCTGATGATGATGTTAACACAGAGGAGTTGTATTCTATTACTTGATAATACTTCTAATAAATGATTATATTTTTTTTACGAATTTAAACACGTACGAAACTTCAGTAATCTATCATTTCAATTGATAATGAATTACTTCAACAACTAGCATACAGCACCTATTCATTACCATAGTGAAAGTCTAAATGGATATGTTTCGTTTGAAATTTCCGAATAGAAATTTCGGAATAAATGAATAGTCTATATACATGAAACTGTTGTTGTGTGGAGGAGTTTTGAGGATTTGATGTAATATTTTTTTCTAGTAATTCAGAAATAAAATGTATGTGGTCGAATAATGATCTAAATATTTCACTGAAACAAACAGTTTTGAGTTATATGAAAACTGTTAATTGTATTCAACAATATTTTATTCGTAAAAAGTATTTTCCATTTTCGATAATCTATAAGTTTTGTCAGCAGAAATGTGCCGAGTTGCCTTTTCTGTGGAAAACTACAATAGACTCTACCTCGATTTAGAAAGTTCTCAGGATCGTAGAGTTTCGACCTTCTTCCTTGACCGGTCGTGCAGGCGTCGGCAGATCAGGAAAGCAGATTACAATTTTCTCCTGTGAAGTTGGCTGCCGCTGTCATTTGGTGTACATGGAACTTGAGGCATGATACACTGATGAAGCTTGTGCTACGGCGAGTGTTTATGAAAACGCTTCTTGAAGATTAAGTTGAATTCCTGAATCATTCGTCCCTGTAAGTGTGCATATCTAATGAAATAATTTCCTCTTGGAGATGTCCCTAGTTACCTACCAAAGAATCAGTGTCACTTGTTGCAAGGTTCGGTAACCTTATTTTCACGTTCCAGGCTCTTTCCATTTACTTTAGAAACGACTGATGCATAATGTCACTCAAAGCATTAACGCCTTTGATTTGATCTATTTTCTCCTTTTGTATATGCTAAAATTTTATTTTTTGCTAACTGAAGTGGATTGTGTTGTGATCCATGAAACACCAAAACTTTGTGCTTGTAGTTCTATTACCTATACTATGTATGCTCGTCGGTGTCTCGCAAAATTTCACTTTGATGAACTACTGGCGATAAACTTGGATTTTCTATTTAACCCTTTCACGACCAAATCATTTTCATACTGATGAAAATATTGCGTAAATGACCACTTATCTCTACTAATCCCCAAGTAATTTTGCCGTAATTTTGAACGAAACATTTAAAATATAGCACTAAAGTGAATGACTTTGAAAGTTTGTTTGGGACATATTAACCCAACAGTAGCGAAATGGTTAAGGTGCATGCAATCTTTTGCTATCCAGCTCGAAGTTTTACACGTTGACTCCGAAGTGGTACGTATGAGTACCACTTAGGTTAGGTTTTGTAATTTTTTCAGATCCTTCTAGTGACTATGCGTACAAAGTGAAGTTTTACACCAATCAGGCAATCGGAGTCAACGTGTTAAGATTTAGTTTTGTAGATGTTTTCGTATATATAGCATTTGAAAACTTCATGATATTTTTACTTGCAGGTTATACTTATGAATAACAATAATTTCCTAAGAAAAATAACTCAGAATAAAGTTGACCCCTATACTGTAAAAATTTTAACGATTTACAAACTCCGCCAAAACAGTCAATTCCGTACCAAGTCATCATTCGTGTACCCACTGTGACAAGCCCCAATGAAATTGTAATGCTCTCCTGATGATTTATTCAACTCGACTCGAGACCTAGATCGGTATGAGACTACAGGGTGTTTCAAAAAAATGTACTCACACTTTAACCGTCGCTAACATGCTGTCTTCTTTGTGTTGCAGGTGTGAGGTTCGAACCTTTGCGAACATGATTCTTTAATCACATTTAATCATGTTCGCAAAGGTTCGAACCTCACACCTGCAACACAAAGAAGACAGCATGTTAGCAACGGTTAAAGTGTGAGTACATTTTTTTGAGACACCCTGTATTTACTAAAAACTAGTTTCGCATGTACCACTTGAAATTGTACTCAAGTTGCTTCACTCCGCAGTTTGTATGAATAATTCATTGTACGCATATCTGTGCTTCTGTGCTAGAATTTCAAATATATCAATGTTATTTCTGCCATGCGTTCTGAATTTTAGTGTAAATTAGAAGTGTAACTTTTTTGTCGTTTACAGTCACGTTTCATTATTTGTTGTAATTAAAGTCATTATTTAAGATTTGAAGAATTCATCTACGCAGGAAAACGTCAATAAAAACGTGAAAATAACGGGGCATTAATGATAATAAAGAAGAGAACAAAATTTGTGAATAATGCAAATAATGATGAAAATAACTAAGTTTGAGTGTTATTCTCTAGGATTTTCTACTGATGAGCTTTCAGTTGCAATTCATTATTAGATTTTTGAAGCCATGAGCAATATTAGTGATAACGCTTTAAGAATTTTTTGGACACTTAGCTCTCTATGAAATGTAATATGCATTCGCTCATTATTATTTTGAAACTCTAATTCCTTAATCCCATTCGTGCATGTTGCTTCAATTTTTCAGTACGTCTAAAAAGACAGGAGGTGACGCAGCAGAAAGTGGGAATGCCAATAAATGGCAGTAACCTTAAATTACAACTGCTTTCACTGCTGAAACTCTCTTCTCTCCTCGCTATATCCGCTACGCAAGTTTATTTCAGGAGGGCTTTCTCCAAAGATGAAAGTCTTCCCGCGAAAGTACTCATCAGAGTTACCTTTCCTGAAGAGAGCCGTTAGATGACCTCAACTAAAGGCCACGGTTCTGTGGGACAAAGACTGGTTTGCTCTCCTAACCATTTTGGGGCAGGTTGGATCGGCCAGCCACCAACACATGCCAGGCCCTAGCAGTTGATTGCCTATAGCATGTGAACAAAGAATTGAACGAGTCTTATTGGGTTGTGAGCAGTTAAATTAATCAGGCTTGCCGTGGATAAACGACTAGATTCACTGGAAAATTTACATCTATGATCTTACTGATTGTTTAACGTGCCGAGGAGAAAATTTTTAAACATGGGCCAAACTTTTACCCAATCTCTGTAGATAATTTCTTTTTTATATTTCATCGCCTTGTTTTTGTCTTTTTTTATCGTATGGTATACAAATACAAGTAATGATTGATTTTCTGTATCACATATGTATGTACATTTCAGTTTGAGGAGAGTAAGTACTGTAGGTAAATTCGAATTCTTCTTCCACATCAAACACTTGCTACAGTTTGAAAAATGCAGAGTTGAAGAAAAATTAATTTGTATAGTTTCACTAATAGCCGAGGATGTAGAGTTAGTGCACAGCGCTCTCTAGGATACAACTGGGCCTAATTAGAGGACGCCCCACTCCAGTCCATCTCAAGGACTTGAGTGCCTCTTTTCTCTTTCTCACTTTCAAAATTGACATTGAATAAGAATATTCACTTTACAACTCAAAGACCGGGGATGCGTTTCGTAAATCGACCATAGAAAATGGCTCAGAAGTTGTTACAGTCGTCAACACTACCCAAATTTCGAGCCACGTTAGGAGAATGCTCATTTTGCCCCTCGATATGAAAGATTCTTTCTCGGAACTATGAGCTGAGAAACTGTAACCATTGTATGCTTAACAGAAATAATTCTTTGTTACACCTTTTTTTTGACTGACAACCTAAATCACTGCTACAGATTTTTTTTTCACTGAAAACTTAGATCTTTTTCAGAGATTTTCTTTTTACGGAAAACCTAAATCTTGGTTGCTGGTTTCCTTATTGCTGAAACCTTAAATCTTTACTGCTTATTTTTTTTATAGTTGACAGCTCAAGGATGTACAAAGATACATGTAACTAAGTGAAAATTTTGATTAGCATTTAATCTTTTTCTGTCTTGAATTTATGCAAAAGTATAAACAAAGACATACGTTCAGACCAGGTTCTGTCGTCAGAAATAAATGATAAAAATTCTGTAAACATCAAGTAACGATTTGATATCAGTTATATCTAAGGCGCAACGAATTTTGATCAAAAATAGTCTATCAAAATCAACTAAGCACGTTAATATAGTAGAGCACGAGGGTTGTAATGTGTACTTGGTCGTGCGTTACGCATCATGCGTTGAAAAAAATCTGTACCAGATAACAAGGTTCCTTATACGTTATAAGGAATTTAACTTTAGGGAAAAAGAAAGCTTTATAGCACAAATTCATCTGTTGGTACAGTTGCATCAGGCTCTTTTTCCCCAAGTTGGATTTCTGAATCGCTGTTCTTCCTGTCATGGCCGTTTGTGATGGACCTACCAAATACTCGTAGATCCCTTTTTTATTCGCACTTAAAGGGCTTGGTCTTCCAGAAGTTTGTCGTTTGCATTGTATGAGCTGGTGTTATTTTTAAATGAACTTAAACTTTTCAATTAGAAGTTAAGATTTATTGGCTCTGTAACGCTCAAGTGTCTAAAGTATTCAGCGTATCTTTTATATTTTTGACGATTTGAACAATTGAAGGGTGGAAAGCACTAGTGGACTACTTGCATTTTTTCCCATGGTAAATATAATAAATTTTCCACGGGAAAAAATGCAAGTAGTCCACTCCCGTGCTGTCGCTAACACAGCGCAGACAGAGGCGATTACGATCCAATAGTTTACTATATGAAGGGTGGACAGCACTAGTGGACAACTTGCATTTTCTCCTGTGGGAAAAAATGCAAGTAGTCCACTAGTGCTTTCCACCCTTCAATTTTTCATTTGTCTTAATATTGCCCACTAGTGGGAAGTGAATTGCATACTGTCATGTTAGACACAGTTCTTTACAGCTCATATTCGTTGTTAGGATTCGCAGACTCCACCAATCTCTGCTTGAAAGTTTGTAATTTTAGTTCTGTTTTGTTTTGTAGACATGCTTCTGTCTGTAGCTCTGTGCTAACTGGAAAATTCTCAATACATTGAAGCACAGAAACTAGCTTATGGCATCCTGGGTAACGTCGTGCTGAGTTGTAATCCAGTCGCGTAAAGTTCTGCAAGAGATTCAAGAATGGATGTAATTAACAACTGCTTTATTCTCTTGAAACCCGTTCGTCTTTACTGAACAGAATCCTAAAGCATACACTAGAGAATAAAAATCGCACTGCTTGAACTGTTGAAGAGCTTATTGAAGAAGAATACATGAGAAAAAATCTGTTGCTATTCAGTGTAGCGCTAGAACAGTAATTTCTTTTGAAAGGTCAATTTTTCGAGCAGTATTTCCCTTGTCTGTTGATGCAGTGAGGCTGAACCGCTTCAATGTGTACACTTCCATGTCAATGTTTGCAACAAGCGCCTCTCAAATGTTAAGGTTAATACACAAGTCCCATAACATATTACAGAAAATGAACGAATCGTTCAAAAATTGAGGCTACGCGCACCATACCAATTGATAACCGAATTAGCTTATTGAGTTAATAGTGAAAATACTAGTGGTTACATATCAGAATTAAACACGATAGGGTAGAAAATTTAAATCATTTCACATTTTTTACAGCCCATCAGTGCCTGGTGCTCCCTGAGACAACAAGGGTCCGCTACTCAGAGATACTGCAGGGTTAGACTGCGATCGAACAAACTGGTTTTAAGGAAAAAACACGAGTAGAGGAATCTCTGCAGCTGAACGACTGTAGTCTTTATGTTCTCAAAACTAAATTCCAGTTGTTTTTGTGAAGCTTGTACGTGTAACTCCGCAATGCTTGAATTTCCCACTGTAAGAAGTGGTTTAGTTGTTGCTTCCGAGGTACGATTATTGTATTGGTACGAATTCTTAGTTATTTTCCTAGAATTTGGTATTATTTACAGTACAGTATTTAGCTTTGATGTTTGAAATTTCTTCAATGCGGCATAATTTATTTAGATTGCATCAGTAACAAATAACAATTAACTGCTGTTATTTATAACTGTAATTTGTTAGTACTGAGCAGTTCGTATTCTAATCTGTACGTATGACTGTGAACTCTTATCTCTAGAATAATGGAAATTACTAGACGGTCTTTAATCAAAAATTATCTTCTGTTAAATCGGCGACATTTGTTCTCCTATTTTTCTGGACTAAAATTTTCCATCAAGTTCGGATATCAGTACAAAATTTGTTTGCAAGTTTCATTCAATAAGAGCTTAACATTTATATGTCAAGTAGACGATGCATTCTCCAGTTAGTATCGATCTACGTGTGGAGAGAGCACCGTATAGAGAAGCTGAATAGTCAAGCCATATAAACATTGTGCTTAAAAAGAACAAGAACTCCGTATAGAAACTCAATACGTCTTTGACTCCAAGTCCCTTAAGAATGATTAATTATTATTAATTATTATTATCGGAAGGCGAGGACTTCTCGGAATGGTCGTAGATAGCCAGCAGGAAAGAGTGAACGGAGAGTAGTATAGAGTATGTAATAAATTAGAGGTGATAAATAAAGGAGCTAAGACGAGATAAAAAATAAGACTGAAGAGTCGCGTATGATTTAGGTATTTCAGAGTTTTGATGTAGTTCAGTTGAGAAGTTTAACACACAAACTAGATTTTGAGGAGTCTAGCGCAAACAATTGAGGTCCTAGAACTGGTGTGATGAGGGTTTCTATGGTACACAGTATGTAATGTTTCACCAATGAAGTCTGTCTTCAGACATCGGAATCAATGTTAAAACAGCAATCAAGGTGACAGTTACTAGGATTTTTTCAGCAGTTCAATCTCTTTGCGCCTGCAAGCTCTGATTCTGAAAACACCTAGTGCATGTTCAGATTACTGTCTGGTCTAACGTTCAGCTGTATATTAGCGTAGAAAAGAGTAAATGTACTGGGCCGGAAACTCACCGCGTGTGTTTGAATAAATAATTCTGCATTTAGTTCTGGGTCACGATAGTTCAAAATGAACTTCCTTCTGTGACAGCGTGTTCGGCAATCGTTTAGCTATTTTATCGTATAGCTAATTTACGATTGGAGTGAACGAAAGTTTTTTCTTGCCATTCATCGGACAAATCGGCAGCACGCCTTCACAGCTGCGTTTGCTAAAGAATACCTCCGGCTAGCCGTTTTCACCGTGATTGTGGCAACACCAGGTGAAAATATTAATAGTTGCAAGCAGTTCTCTAGGGGCAATATTTCACTACCTTTGCGGGGACTGAGGAAGTGATATCAACATCGTGACCTGCTGTTTACGACTGTGACTTGCATTGTTGCCTGACTTCAGTGCCGGTCTACATGTATATTTTGAACTTGAGGAAGTGTCCCGTGCGCTTGGATTGCATGATGAGGTACGTCCGTCTGGAGACGTTGTCAAGTAAAAAGTTTGATACTGCACTGCATGTATCGGTTTATACTCATAAGAGTAGGTAATTGGTGAATTTCGAATTTTTGTCCCTTCAGTTACTAGCTATGAGATACAAAGGCAGAATTTTTAAAAATGCATTGATTTTTCAAACGCAGTTTGCAAAATCATTAGTTTACATAAATCAAATTACAATTTCCTGTACCACTTTGAGGAAGAGTACTGCATAAGTAAATCTGTTGAATAGCATTAATCTACAGTACTCGTATACTAGGTATGCTTATCGCTATTTTTGTCTCAATGATTGATTGATGCATTTTTCCTTGTATAGGCTACCAATATTGGTGGATCATCCTGCAGTTTGAATTACGGTATACCGCTGATAAATAGCTTCAATCATGAATTTGACTAAATTCTTTTGAATAGTTTAACGTATTCATTGCGGTTGCCTAGCCGGTGCAAATCTTTACTTTTTACATACAGTCACTAGGAAGCTTTGAAAAAATTACAGAACCTAACCTGAGTGACCCATCGGTGGGTTATACCGCAATGAATGTGTCAAACAGCGAGATTTCGTACCACAAGCTTGAGAACTACTGCACTTTAGTGGTACTCTGTTTTAATACATATACAAGCATTTTGAGGATTTCATTACAATAAAATTGTATTTTTTAAACTTTTCCTGCCTAGTTTAAATTCTCTACTAGAGATTCTAACCACAACTTTGTTATTTCTCATTTCTGCTGATCCTAATTATTGCACCACCTAACAAACATACTGTTCACAGAATGAGCGTATGATTTCATTAATTTAACTACTCAATTTTTCATTATTTACTCAAAGCAAACAGATTATCTACCCACGAGATCGATCATAATTTATTTTCAATTGACGTATAAATTTAATGGTGAGTAGCATGTAACTAGGTCTACAATGTGCGTATCAGTAGTGATGTCGATAGGGATTTTCTAATGATTTTTTTTACCAGAATTCTTAATTCCACGAGTGTTTCATAGAAAAGTGACTTGCCTGTGATCATAATTCCAGCTTTGGATCTTATATTCAAGGGAGTTTGCTTGATATGCTTCCGACATGCAGTGATGTTTAGTCTACTATTAACTCCAGCACTTGCATGAAAAGCGTGTAGTTGACATTCACTGCTGCATTATTGAAAACCGTCGTATTTTTAACCATGATTTACAAGCGCAACTACAGGTGAGTAGTGTATGAATTTGTATAAAAATGATATAGTGTAATTTGTGCAATTACAGATTTTTTTATCATTTATTGGACATTCTCACTTATTTTAAAAGAATTGAATTTGTCGTGAGACCTCACTTTGAAATCTGTATCAGATGACTGAACAGCTTGAGTTATTTGTGAATTAAAAATGTTCTATGAGCTGATATTAATATACGAGATATATTCCATGGGCTATTAAAATGAGCTAATATTCTATCATGAAGATGTGTATTCGCTCCAGTAAACCACGTAAACTTTTTGTAAGCTTTGCCCCCTTTCCAGGTTAAGTGACGTTGTGGCGATGATCTGCACCCCGTGCGCCCTGTTGCTGTATCTGCACTTGACTCTCATCACGCACTCCATGCAGAGGCCTCTGTCTGAACTGTCCAACACGAGGGTTTCTCGTGAAAACAGTGATCCTGATACAGGTGAGAAACCGATTATTCGTGATCAATGGGTTATTATTGATAATTTCCGTCACGAGACCACCAACCCTTAACTGTGAACTTAAGCTCTACTGTTCCTTGTTATAATTTTTACGATGTTTTCAGTCGATGCACTTGTATTTTAGTGACTTTAGGACTTGGAATAATTTTATGAAATCTAGATCATATATAAAATAAGACTAGGTGGGGACAAGAGCTGTAAGGACGAAACGATAGTAATCATTGCGTTTTAAATCCTAAAACACACTTTTCTCATTAAATCTTTACGACTTCACTTTATTCAAATTTTGAATTTGAACTTTTCACTACCGAGCTCCAGGCAGTCTTTGCCAGTCAGAAGTGGTGAAGGACAGTACCGTTAAAGAAATAGATACATAAGAGTTTGAAAGAGTGTGCCCTGGGAAGGGAATGTTCGAAACTAAGACGATCGTTGAGCAGAGAAATAGAGATGAGTTGAAACTGCAATCAAGACGGTAGCTGCCCGAGTTTACTTCATAGAAAGCAAGCAGGAGGTGTAGTGGCTTGAGGAATCCATCAGGCTTCGTAATGTGTGTTGAGGAAAAGGGAAAGCTGTGTGTGGAGTGTGATGCAATCAACGGGTGAAGCTCTCCTCAAAAGCGTTCGTAACGCTTTATATCTATTTATGTATTCCTTCTGGTCGGAAACACTTGGTGCACAACTGGGAACATATTACAGCAATCATGTTCTAGAAAACATTATGGAAGTTGGTTCTTTATGTTTGTTTCTTTCACGTTTTAAGAATAATGAACAACGTTGAAAGTATGATTCATGAGCTAATTTTATAACTTTTTTCTCTGTGCACTAACTGTGTCCGACAAACGCCAAAATTTGTATGCCCCAACTGTTTCCGACCACAGGGAGTGTACAGCAATGAAAGTTTTTTAGCAGCAGTGTACAAACATTGAGGTAAACGAATATTTGGACAGTCTTATAATGTTAACGAAATGGATTTCTAGACACAATACACCAACAAGACTTAAAAAGTACATACTTAAAAAAATATAACGAAACAACAAAGCTATGGCGTTTCTCAAATATAATTAATGCATAAACAAGTAGCTAAAATAGAGGATCAAAATATTATTTAGACACTTGAAAAAATTAATTTAATCTTCAGTTGGACGGCCTTCATTCGCCACTACTGCACTTGAACTTTTCTTTCGTCCTTTAGTTTAATCTCAGCAAATTTGATCCAAAATCTGGACCCATTTTCTTCGGTGACATTTAGTCTTCAATTCATAAAGTTTGTTACTCTCCGTTTGTGAACCTGTTTCTATGTCATTTTTCATACATTTTTTATTTAATTTAAAATCAGTGATGGGCTAGACCATGGCGATACCTTAATGCTATTTATCTTTGGACTAATGATTCCTGATTTTAGTAGTTTGTTAGGGATGATAGGCTTTTTGGAACAACCATTAATTTCCAAGGTCAAGTTTTTCTACTGATCTGAGCAAATTTTCCCTAATATCTTGCAATACTTAGCATCGTTCACTGTCCCTTCAATTATTTTTTGTGTTCCGTTGCCATTGAAGAAGAAACAACCCCAAACCATTATGGTTTCCTCCACCATGTTTTATAGGAGGTATGGCATTCTCTTGGTTCAATGCAATTCCGTTCTGTCACCGAACGTGTGTTGTATCATCATAGCCAAAAAGATCACTCTGTATTCATCCGACCATTAACTCGGAGTGAAAAGTCAGCCTTATACTTTGAAAAGTGTTTGGCGAACTGGAATCTTAATTTTTAGTGAGGGTTATTCATCAGTGGTAAGGGAAATCGTACTTAGGGGAAATCGTACTTAGGGGAAATCGTGAATTAAGTTTTTACTGATGGCGTTCAATAATGATGCTTATTTTACAAATCCGAGTCCTACTATGCATATCAAAGATTAATTTGAAGTTTTCACGGGTTCTAGGTTAGCATTGTGGTGCAAATATATCAAGAAAATCAGGTTAAGTGAAATAATTTGAATCCTTCCGTTTCACTTATTTCCTTACATGGCACTTTACTCGTCACTCATTACTCCTCGAAAACTGCGTTACTGCATAAGTATGCGTGCAAAAACCCTTTTAAATGAACATCAGAAAGGCTTGCAAAGACCATTAAAGATCGCTTCACGGCAAATTTTTGTCCAGCAGTGAACCTCACGCTCGCGTGGTCTTCATGTCCGCAGCTCAGCTTTCCCCCGCCTAAGCACTTCATGAATCGACGCTCTGTACGCAGACTCGTAAACACTAAACTTTCTTACGTGTCCGCCGGACGTGTCTCATTAGGCCTTTTATTGGTGCTACGAGAATCATGGACGCGAGCTTGATCATTAATCTCGCGACGTTACCTAGGATTAGTTTTTTTTTTGAGCTGCATGAACTAGTCTCCGAAGCTCCAATAAACGTGAAACAAGGATTATTTTGACTAGGCTGCAGATTTGCAGCAATCATCACTCTGTTTCAGTACTCGTTTTTTGAGGTATTGCTTTCTGAGGTGCTGGTCTTTGTCGTAGATACTACGAAAGTTGACATTCTTGCGTAAATATAGACTCGACTTGATTGACTTGACGATAGTAGATGGATCTTATTGACTAGACGTCAATAATTGCAAGTTTGAAATCAACGCAATCGTAAAATTCGTATTTCACTCATGGAAAATATTTTCTTATATTTTTATTTAACTGAGCGTTCTGGCATTTTTCTACATGAAATTTGATTATAACGCGTTTTTCATTACGATCTTAGAAGCTCCTCTTCCTCAATCTTTCCTTTTCATTAGATACCTGATTCCATGAACCATGACTTCTGTTTTTTGAATTTAGGATTATTTTTGTACAAAATGAGTGTGGAAATTCTTTTAGAAAACGAGGCAGTGACTCGACACTTCAGAAGAAGCGATTGAAAACTGAAAAATATTAAAAGAAGTATATCCTCGAAATAGCTGTGTGCGAAAATGCACACACAAAAAGCTGCGACTTCAAAAATAACGAGACAAAAAAACCATTACCATTGACGATTACTTTTTTGTTATCAGAAAATAATTTCAATAACTGTAAAATTTTCGTCACTTTATTATCCTAGAAACTTTAGTACAGCTTTAATTAATCTTGCGTAGAATATTAAACTTGGGAATATCTGTATACTTGGGAATTTGACTAACATAAGTCCGTAGCTCAACATGCAAGCCTCTCGCCGTACCTTGAATGAAATAGTTTAGTGTTTTCCAATTTCGTCTTTAGTTTCCAAAGAATCGATGCTGGTTTTCTCTAAAACTTACAAGAGACGGCTCACAATAACACATGCTTATTATTTTATCAACGCCTTTTACTTCATCTATTAGAATTTGAAAGTTAAATTTACTTTTGAAGGTTTGGAACAAGGTTAAAATTAAAAATTACTTGCACACATAATTGCGTGTCAGTGTAGGAGAAAGTATGTAGGTGAAAATAACAAACGAAGAAAATGGAATACTATTTTCGAGCAAAAAAGTTTATCAACAGGTATTGAGGCATTTGAGACAATAAACCTTTGTGATGCTTTTAAACTAATAACAATCGTAGAAACATGTTGATGAATGCATCCAACTGGAAACGAATTCCACAATTTCTGCAAAACCTTACGCCATACATCAACTTTAACATTTGCGGGGCTCTTGATAAGCTGCTATAATGGGTAATCAAATTCAAAATACTGTTATTGACATATAAACTATGTGAAAGCAATTTTATTTTGTATTCGTACTATTTTCCGTAACGAGAAAACAAGTCTTTATGCAGAGGAGAAATATTTATCTTTGGAAAGTATGAACTTTCGAAGGTTGTAACTCTATTTTTATCGCCCTCGTAAGTATTAAAGCGAAGAGGAATTTCGTTAAACTTGGGAATATCTGTCAAATATCATTGTGATATGTTAGTCAAATACAATCAGCGTGATTTATACAGGGTATTTTAATAGGAATGATTGCAATATTGCCATACGTATTCAAACTATGTACCGGCACATTTATCTTTTATAGAATTCAATATAAAATTAGAAGCGACAAATTCAGCATCTTGCATGACGGTTGTACGCAACTGACACTGCACAGCCTCAGTCATCAGTGTTTTGTTGGGAGGTTTTTATCTAGTGAACTATTTGAATTCTATACTGGCGCGTACGATTCAGTTTTCGCTTGTATGATAACATTTCTTCATTTTTTCTTAGGTATATTTTTACGAATGTATAGTGAATTATTATACTTTGAATTTTTTCCGTAACTCTCTTTAATTGCACTGATGAACGATTCAAGTATCTTGTGTCATGCGTGATATGACTTAGAAGACTACATCATACACACCACGTACATGACACGTACTATGTACATGACACGTACTATGTACATGACACGTACTATGTACATGACACGTACTATGTGCATCAGACACGCGTACTATGTGCATCAGACACGCGTACTATGTGCATCAGACACGCGTACTATGTGCATCAGACACGCGTACTATGTGCATCAGACACGCGTACTATGTGCATCAGACACGCGTACTATGTGCATCAGACACGCGTACTAT
>VCRD01003054.1:0-31207 GCA_006783055.1 Trinorchestia longiramus
GCGAGTCAGCGACTGGACTAGGCGAGTCAGCGACTGGACTAGGCGAGTCAGCGACTGGACTAGGCGAGTCAGCGACTGGACTAGGGAGAGGCTAGACCAGGAGAAGAATGTGAAAGGTTTTTTGTTTTACATTTATATCTCTTAAATTCAATTCATTTACGTTAATTTATCACATTAGACTTGTAGGCTGACTCGCAGGATAACGGGGTACTGGGGCTGAAATAAAGTTCGACGTTTTGCTGTGTCAAGGAGCAGTTAACAAGCGCCATTGAGTAGAAATAGACCAATTTGTTACTGAACTACGGCGGACATGTTAGTCTGGTTTTCTTCAGTTTTTCTGCGTGTGGTTTTGTTTTGTAATTTTTTGCTCCTGTATTGTAACTTCTGATGATTTTGTAACGCAGGTAAGGTGTACATTCTTGTTTACAAAACGACTACAATTAGTATTTGCACGAAGTAAGTTTAATTGCCGTTAGTGTTGCGTAGTTTAAAGATCAAGTGCTTTTTCGAGTGACTTTGCCTCTTTTATCCGAATCGTGTCCCTGGGACCCGATTAACGAAGAGATCATGTATAGTGCACACTTAATTTTCTTCTTTTTGATTCCAGATGGTTCGAAGCTTTGCGAAAAACTATTAGGTAACCATGGTCTATTTACGCTATCAATAATACTGTTAAGTCGTTTTTTATTCGCGCCAATCTGGGCATTTGAAGGTTTCGAATCAATTCGATATGCCCTAGTCTACTTTGATAAGATACGTTGAGCAAAGAAGGGAAAACGCCAACTACCAGATTGAAAAAAAAACGGATGGAAAATTTAAAACGTATTTACGGCGAAGCAGAAACTTGAGGTCCTTAATTATTTGAAAACTATGGAGGCTAGATTATTCTTACAAACAATGAGCAACTTGCGTAGCTTAGCTTGTGAGTTGATTGTAAAAAATGGCATTGGTCATAGATTTTAAAATGGAATCGCTGGCCAAGACAGGGTCAACAGATTTTCTTGATAGATATACTACTTTACCTGTTCGTAAACCCGATGCAACATCTGGTACAAGAGCCATGGGCTTTAATGAAGTAGTAGTAGATAATTTGTTTTCATTGCTATCGAATTTATTCGACAAGCACAAATTAATGGATCTCAAAAATTAAATTGCGATAAAACTGGCGTTCCAGTGAACCCTTAAAAACTATTAAAGGTCACAGCTTTCAAGGGGATCATCAAGGTGAATCGTTCACATCAGTAAAAAAATACGAAATTTTTTATTTGTGGTCGGCAAGTGGAATTCACATGCCGCCGATGCTCATTTTCTTCGAAAAAAGGAGAAAGAATTCGATTTACGATTGCCACCAGTAGGTTGGCTTGCAGTGCACAGCACTTGATCAAAGACTTTCGAGTCATTTCTTGCATGGTATTGAAAATTTGTAGAATATTCCGAGGCATCAGGAGACTTTCTGGTTCTTCTTAAATCAGATTGCTACTCAACACCAAGAACCTCAAAGTCATAGACTACGCGTGGGAGTTTCGTTGCTATGTATTGGTTCCACTGACTTCATCCACTTGATGTTTCTTTAATTCTTCAGCGATGAGCTTCGACAAATGCTATGAAACAACCCATGGAAAGTCGTATTTCTCCAAAATTTCATTGCCTTTTGGATCAGCGTTTATCCGCAGTGCAAGAATGGAAACTGCTATCAATTGTTTCGTAGCTACAGGAATATTGCCAACTGACCCACCCATATTCACCAACGCCGATTTTCTCTCAGCAGTCAACTGACATCAGACTTGGTCGGCCTTCAAGTGAAAAGGTGATCACAATTGGAACACAATATTCACAATTGGAATTGTCTTTGGCAACCATATCAGTTAAAAAAGACATGCCTATCCTGTTAGATGATAAAGCTGGTGAGTTTTCAGCCAACTCGAATGAGAACACGCCGACTAAGAAGGTTCGATTTAAAGGCTAGTTGTCACTCCTGTGTGCTGTTGGATAACAACTCACAAAAGAATCTCTTCATTTTACAGTACGTTTCATCTGAAATTCAAATGATAATTCGAAAAGTTAAAGAGAGCGCGCAAAAGACGAATCTGAAGAGAAGGAAGACCGCTGGCTGATACAAAAAAAGAAATGGAAGCCGCTATTAAGTAAAAAGAGGAAGATAACTTTGCAAAAGAAGAAAGAACATGGATAAAATTATTCCAGGAAGAAAATAAAATTAAGGGTGAAAAAAATGAAGCAAAGCTTTTGAAGAAAAACGGAAAAAAGCAACTAATGGGAAAACCTATAACTAACGGGAGTAATTTTAAGGCATGTTCTCAATGTGAATTTTTATACAGCGGTGAATTTTACTCGGTTAAAGGTTGTGCAACTTGTTTCATGAGCAAAAAATTGGTATTAAATTTCTGTGCTGGATTAGATAGCGAAAATGATTAGACTGTCCAAGTATGGGAATTTTGTGAATAGACTTAAGAAAAGGACAATGAAAATTCTAGTTCAACCTTTACAGTCAGTTAATACTAAATAAATCTAGAGCAAACTTTATTTTTCTGCAATTCTACTAGTTATACAAGGTGTGTTTTTAGAGTACTATTTTAAATAAAAACACAGCAAATAGATTTTTCTGAGCAATGTTATTTTCACGTACAAGCCTGCACTTTAATTTAGTTTTTTATAAAATTTCCACCAATATTGGAGGATTTATCGTATACAATCAGCTTTTGAATACCATCCCAGTAGAAATCTGTCACGAGTCAGCATTTTTGGTACATCGTGAGCATAACTTGAAATAACTTGAACGTTTAGTAATAATTTCATGAAGTACACTTCTAGACACTAGAGGAAATTCATCACATAACCTTGAAATCGTAAAGCTTTTGTTCTTTTGCACTTATTCATCAACTTTCTGCTTCAAATTGTTAGTTAAGACTGAAAGTTACCCGCTTCGTTCTTCATTATGCACATTCGTGTGGCCATCTTTAAAAACTTTCACCCATTTCTGTACCATCCCATTGCTCATGTTTTCTCCATGCACTTCACTGATACGACGAATTTCAGCCGCTTCCCAATCTGAATTTTTTCGTCGGTTTACCGGAGATAATCATCGATTTGCGGTGATAGTCATCGTTTATAGTAGGGACTTCCGACGATAGAAATAGTACCGCTTATTACCGGTAATTATAGGTATTTCCAGACGATGAAATGTTCGCCGACGATATTGACCGGTCTTTACAGTCTTATACCTACCGTCATTCCAAGCATAGGGAAAAGACGATAAAAATAGTCTTTTTCAGATAATAATTACCGATTTATCGTAAGATATCATCGGTTTATCGTAACAAAAGGCGATAATTACCGGTTAATTCTGACGAAAATTAACGCCGGTCAGACGATAAAATTCGGATTGGGTTTCACACCTTTAGCACTGAGAAAACGAACCACCCTGAGTATTTCATTTTCGGCGGGATTCTCAATCGGAGGAGGCATTTAAAATACTCACAAACAAAAGTACACACGGTGAATGACTCTGTACTGGCGTCTGTGGCTTGCTAATAGAGTGCAGTATACGCATTTGACGCATACGTCAAATGCAGACAGGAGCGATGTAGCGAAAGAATTTCAAAACAGTAATTACTCTAAAAATGCGCTTCGTATATGTTATAATTATTTGTGCCCCAATGAACAGGACACAAAACGGAGCTGTTGATATCATTTCATGCTTTTAAAAACAGAAATACTGTCCGTTTGTTTTCTCATAATGTTATTGTATTTATGTGATAATCAAATTATAACGTTATTAGAAAAATTTGCAGCTCTTTTACGTACCTCCTTTTGTACTGTTGAAACATTTTTAACTAGGTACCCCATTCTGCCTCGGGTTCCCTTATCTATTACAATGAACGCCTAAATGAAAAATAAATGCATGTGAAATAAATAGGTAGTCAAAGTGTGAGTGCATTTTTTTAATGCACACTATACATATGGATATATTATTTATTATCTATCTTCCCAAAATTACCTTCACGCTTAAAAAATGAAGGTACAGGGCCCGTGCACATTGTAAGCTAATAATTATTAGCTTACAATGCGCGGTTCCAATTTTAATTGGAACGGGTCCAATTATAATTGAACCCGTTCCATCGAGTGTTTTATCCTTTTTTGCTAATTTGGTGCTACAAACAGGGTACTAAAATTAAATGTTTTCTTTCTCTACTTCACCACTAGTTCTACTGGCTGGTGCTGTCACCATTGGCTAGTTCTTACTGGCTGGTGCTGTAACTATTAGCTAGTTCTACTGGCTGGTGCTGTCACCATTAGCTAGTTCTACTGGCTGGTGCTGTCACCATTAGCTAGTTCTACTGGCTGGTGCTGTCACCATTAGCTAGGTCTACTGGCTGGTGCTGTAACCATTAGCTAGTTCTTACTGGCTGGTGCTGTCACTACTAGTTGTACTGGTTCGTACTGTCCACGCCGTCATTTCTTCGCCGTACAGTGCATCGACTGACAATGTGCTGCTGAAACTCCTACGGATCTTTAGGCCCAGTCGCTAGTAGCAGCAATAACTGTCTATTTCTGTTCTTGATGTATCTTTTTAAAGTCCAATTTTTAGGCATGAACTTCATTGATCATTGTTTTGTTGAACTAAATTTCATTCATTTGTAACACATATGAGAAAGCAAAGTGTCAGGGTTAAGGACTAGGATTTATCATCTTGGGTGTAGGGATTACGGCTCTCACGTTCCGGTTGACTGGTGGCGGAATTCTTGAAGGTGATCTTAAAAATTATGCGTCGTGTTGAGGTATAATTTTACGTTCGATGTTTTTGTTGGGTAACTTTTTATTAAAATTGAGTTAGGGCGAAAAGGAACAATGTAAATCAAGCTACGTTAGAAAGTTAAGTTAGTGGTTTGGGCAGTCTGAATGAAATCAATTTGTAGTCCGTTTGATCTTCATCGGTACAAACAATGTCTCGTGTATGAATTTTTTTTTTTAAATTTCAATTAATTGAAAAGGAAAATTTTAATTGTGCACCAGAACAAAGTTAGTTTACGAATGTTGAATGTAATGCAATATTATTGTGTGTTAAGAGCTTTTTCTTTCAGAGAGGAAAATGTTTCGAGGAATTTGTGCAGAATAACCTTTCCCTTCACCTGAGTCAATGCTCACTTATCTAATGTATTTCTTGAATTTTACTTCAATCTGAAAACGGTTTTGTTGTAGCACGTCAAGTTGTTATCATATAATGAGAATGCCTTGAATTCAGAACGTATATTTTCTGCATGCATTTTACATGCGTATGAAACATTAACCTAGATGTTACCATGTAGAATGTGTCATGTCTCATTTGCACTATTTTCTTAACTAGGGACATGATCATTAATACTTCAGGCACCAGTAGGTGTTCTGGTGAAACTTCTGTGTGTGTGTTGTATGCCTCGACGCATTGTCAAACATGCAAATCGTTCGTGTCGTGTATCTTATCAACGGTGAGTGGTGCAGTAAAATAGTTTGCAAAATTTGAATTAGTGTTTCAATGATTATTGTAGATCCCGTGTAGTTTAGCAAGATATCTACAAAATATTTTTTTAAGTGGTATGGGGCAAATTTTGTGCACCCGTTTTTACAAGTTTTGAATGCTGATCTATTCTAATGAACCATGAAATAGTAGCTAGTTGTTTGCTGTGGTTAAGAGTCCTCCAACCAAAATACCACTCGCCTAGGATATCATCTTTAGGGGTCGAGTTTCAAAGACTGGAAGATTTTCCCAGCTGCTTTTCGCCGTCATTAAATTTCTTAATTGGAATGACTATTGGTTGCACTAATTTAATCATTGATTTCTCAGCCAGACATCTAAAAACCTTAAAGTTTTGGCAAATGGATTCAAGTGTGTCACTGTGATGGTTAAGGGTTGTAGTTCTGTTCTTAGTGACTAATCGTTATTCGAGTTCCTTAAAAAGGTTCATTTTACACATCGTGTTTGCACAAGCCCAACAAGCGGAACGCATGATTCTATTAATAAGTATACCGTTAAGGCAAAAAGATCAGTAATAATCACAGGAATATTTCAGGTGAGCATCGTTTTCTTCTATATAAGAATGCGAGCGGATACGGAGGCGAATGTTGAGGATAGGTCAAATACAAGTCGATTCTTTGATGGTAGAGAAAAGTTTATTATACACCGAGGGAATGCAGTATATGGACTCAACATACGTAATTCCCGTAATACTATTTTGTTCATATTAGGACGATCAATGAAGTAGTAATGACAATATAACAAACGCTGTACAAGGGAGCGAGGTCCATAATAACAGTTGGTGACAAGCATAAGATGGGAACTTAACATGTAGCAATCTGACACGAAAGCGTGTCAACGCCATTATGATGGAGCGATCAGAACTCAAAGAAAACTAGAAGTGCAGATATTATCATATCGAAGTTCTTTATAGAAGAATTTCGAAAATGTTAGTTTTTTGAAACTAAAGTTAATGATATTTCCCTCGACGCATTGGGGTTCTTTTAACATAAATTTAAAATAACAATCTCTTTGCTGAGACAGTAAAACATTGCCAATTGAAAACTTTTACATGAGAAAAAACTGTTTTTAAGTGACAAATTGTTGAACAAATAACACATTCATATTCCTCACAATGTAGTGTTAAATTTGCAACACTGCAGTAAAATTTAGCAAAAATTATTGCAAGTCGCAAACAATGTTTTTACTCAGCATATGCAATTTAATTTAATTCTCCAACACCCTTCTTGTATATCAGATTCCTGACAATGAAAGTTAAATTTAATGCATTCGAAATTTAAAACCCCTGAACAAATTTCGAAAGAATTTGAAATATGAAATTATGAATTCATTGTTTCATGTACATGCATGAGACCAAGGAATATAAATGAAGTGTACATAAAACTGATTTATGTACGACAGAGTTACGGAGTTTGCCAAGAAAAAGTAGACGTGGGCACAGACAACGAAGCCTCAAGTAGGTTGCAATCGAAAGAGTTGTTCTACACTGAAGAAATTTAACGTTACAAAGCAGTACCAAAAGTAACAAAGAGTTAGAAAAACTTGAGAAAACATTCAAATTCTGAGGGTTTGTGCCCAATGAAATTAATTATGAACGAAGGAAAGATTTCAGTCTTTAGGCCACTCGACAAGACTAGTGACACTTCCTTATTGCAGCAACTGGACTTGAATTCTAATGAAATGTTCCAAATTTATACACAACTTCAACCTGCTTACGTGGGACGATAATGAGAGGAATTCTCGTGCTGGGCATAGACGAAAATTAATGGTCAATAATGGTAGAATTATTACAATAAAAGAAAATATTTACATATGTACAGTTTAACAGAAGTTGGCAGCAAATATTACACAAAGCAGCTTTAGTATTGTCCCGTATGAAGTGGTGACTAATTGCCGTCAACCTTCTGAAGAAATTATTTATCATTTCACACTTGCGTCAGAAGACGGGTCATACTTTTCTTATATAACGCCTTAACATCGTATGATTTTCAAGTTTAACTTGTTCGAGTACCGAAATTGCTCGAGTTTCTATAACAAATGCAATGAAAGTTCACGAACGTTGCATTTACACAAAAATAAGCTCACTAGCCAGGATCTTCGTAGATCCCATCATGAGATTAGAATGTTTGTTTATTTTGAGAAATTAATTATGATTCTCTAAACACGCATGTTTCACGACTGAAAATATAGACGATGAGTTAATCTGAAGTAAAACAGCCTATTTCAACCTCCTCACACTTCGAAATTATTGTTTGATCATCTTTGTAGCATATACTTGCGGTCTTCAAGTTATCCCTGCACAGTAAATGTATATTAACATTATAGCATTTACTAGAGTATCTACAGTATGTTGTCGACGGTGAAGTACACTGACCTGAACATTGGAAATAGATCTAGGCAAATGAACAGCGGAGTGCGCAATGACATGTCTTATAGAAGGAGTACACAAGGGATGACCACACCAGCAAATTATTTAGAGGTCAATAAATTGTTGCACGTGCTCTCATTCGTACAGTTTCCTTCATTTTTGTGCACGAGTTGAAATGACGTGCAAGAGTTTCACGAACGAAATGAAAAATCTTTACGTTAAGGTCTGGAAGAGCATTGATGATTTGTTACTCAACGTGGTGACCTCTTTCAAATTTACAGTTCTAAAATAAATTCACAATGTGCAGGATTTAAATTTTTTGGCAAGATTTACGTAACTTTTTCATTGTGGATTGCGCTTTATGCTTTACATTTTGGCGTTCGTACATCAGCTCTCCTAGATTCACTGCCCCTGACGCTACGATGAATGAAAAGCGAGGGAGATTTCTTTCATCTGTGTCGGTACTCATATAACGAGTTTTTCCATTACATGTTTTTCAAGGGAAAAACTAATGTGATTGATTTCTACTCACTTTAAAGTTGTAAGATTCACTGTTCCAAGATTGCTGAAATACAGAGAAACCACCAAGGAAGGCTGTTTCTTCGTATGGTGCGAGCCATCCCTTCAGTATCCTTTAGTAAAGAATATTTCCCTTTCTAGCAATTGTAAGTCTATAGTGCTACAAAAATCATTCACTTTTACATTACGACAACATAACAACAGGGGAGTAACATTAAACAACAGACTATATCACATGTCGAGGCGGCGCATCTTACACTTGTTATTTTGTATAACTTGGGGTTCTACCACCACCAACATCAACAACTCAGTTCAAAAATAAAACATTGTACAACCGCAGCAAAGACAAGTTAATGATAAAAGTTTCAAGTTGAAATCCAACCTTAAAATTAAAATTAATGGCTAAAGTTAACGATGAATTTAGCTCAGGCATAAATATACGGTCAAAAAGACAAAAATTACTACAGGAGTAAAAACAACCCGAACATACACTCTGATTTTGATGAAATGACAAACTTTTGAAGTCGAAATAAACCACTACGAGCTGAAGATATTCAAAAATCACTAGATATACAATCCTTGAGTGAAGTTAAAAAAAGCTTCAGTTTGAGAGAATGCAGCTATGATCTAAGCGAACATAGGTATATTGATACAAATTAACACGTTACAAGATTTTCAAACCGATAGGTTTTACGTCACCAGAAGATTTTCTATATGACACCTCTATTAAACGAAAATCTGAAGAAATATTAACAGTTGTTTTTGTTTTTTCTGATATTTCGCTATTCGTTATGAAAGTGTGATGGTTTGAACGGATTCACGGCAAGCGCCTGCGCGAACAAAATGGTTTAAGGGCACTATTGCTCACCACAACGGTGAAAGATCTTTGCACTGAATAATAAAGAATTTAACAACAGCTACACTAGAAATGGTGAGTTTTTAATTCTTCCCTTCCTCGCTTTTTGTGCGAGCTGTTTTTTTTCTGAGAGAACCTCATTATTAAACAATATATTTTACGAGAACCTTCCGAAAGAACTTACTTTTCTGAGAGCACCTCATTAGAGAACTTTCCTTCGACAGCCTTTATTCGTGAGAGTCAAATTGCGCATGCAGATCAATGCTGAGGCCAAGTTACATTAAATTGATTGCAATACAAGATGAGAAAATACATTAGGATCAGACCAGTCAACGCACGTCGGTACATCAAACAAAAATTCGTGTGCAGCCGCAGGAGGCTACCGCATAATGCCCAAAATTAACAATCGTACATCGGATCTGCAAAAAAAGAACGTTACAAATTACAATTTAGCACATTAGCCACAATTCCTTAGGAGTAATCAGTTGTAGTCGTCAAAGTAATATGTTAATAGATAAATGATATAAGTTTTCAAATCAGTAATATCAATCGATTGAACAAGAGAGTGAAAAAATTTAAATTAATTTAGAGAGGAGTGGAGTCCACCCACCCAAGTACGTTCCAGGGAAAAAATCCAAAACAAAATAAAAACTAACAACTACCAATTTACTGCATTAACTGAGGTAATGTTCATCGTGGTATGTTCCTCGTGTTGTGTACTGAAGAAGTCCCTCGTAGATGCGCAATATTTGAGATCGACATGAAAGTAAATCAAATTATAATCCTATTATTCCTCCATATGATTTTTGTGCTGCTTGAACGATGCACGTACACCTCGCTATCGGAGATGATAAGCAAAGCCACCTTTTATGAAGCTGAAGGATCAAAGAGTGTACAAAACTACCGTGTACATGAAATTCCACTTTGACCAACTAAACGAGTATTGACTGATTCTCAAGTTCTATGAATGTAACATGGCAATAAAATCGCTCTGTTAAAAATATTTTTCACCACCGGAATTGTAACTATAAGCGATTTTCAGTAAATGTGTATTTAAATCAGATATCAGGTATGTAGTTTATGTAGTGTTCCAAAGATATTTGCAACATTCAGTTTCAAATTTTCAGCATTCATTATCAAAGTTACAGAGTTTGGCGACAAAAATGCGGAAGTTGGTTTCAGTGTTTCAGAATTTGGCGTTGAAAATGGAATTAGGCATTAAAAATGCAGCATCTGACACAGACATATCAACACGCGTCGAATACTTGTGTTTCTCGAAGTAAAGAGTGTAGAACTAAGCATTTCATTCAATATTTGATCTCTTAAATGTTCATTGCAAGACTTGTGGGCCGCAATCTTGCAGACGTGACGAGGGACGGTGAAGCAAGCTGTTTAGAATCCTGAGAATCCACTCATCATTCCTGAAATAAAAATTTCAGTTGTAATGATCCATAATTCACAATATTTCTCACACTGTTACATGCATTTCATTTGAATAATCTTTTCGCTAATAAATCATGGATAAAATTATCCATATTATCTTTTTCTGTATTTTGAGGTTTTAAATGCAAATGAAGTTTGCCTACGTTGCTCAGATATATGTGCGTTATTGTTGGAATGACTGTTGGGTGAGATGTAAGATATGCATGTCGGTTGTAAATGGTTGTTTTGTATTGACGTTGCTTATACATTGAAAACCAATAGACGAACGGGACTCGGTTACATGGTGGTCTCAAGAGTAAGACATACGAGAGGAACTGATTGAAGACCGATGTTTGAAGTAAAATGAGCTCTGAGTTGCATTGGAATGTTAGTAAAGACTGTAATCGTGCGCACTGGATATCATTATGAGTGGATAATTAGAGAGGATCTCGTAATCCTAGACTCAACCCTAATGAGACTCATTATGTGACAGAAGTAATCCATCAATAGCTACCAAATTCTGACACTAACTTGATGTCTATTACCCAACAGCACCAAGATGTAGGTCTACGAGTGTGAGTTTGTGTGACTGTAACTGGTGTGAATGGATCTGTTTTCTGTTTTACTCTATGTCGTGCTGGTAGAGTGCTGAGGTATACGGTTCTATTACTTTTGACTAGTAGCTTAAATAAAACATAAGGAGTATCGTAAAAATATTTTCACACATGTATACTAAACTCTATATTCATCATTAATACAACAGTGCAGGGTCTCAACTGAACAACCAGTGTATGGTCCGAGGCTACACGTGAAATGTTTTTAAAGATTCTTCCCCTTACCTCACCTCTTCTTAACAGTAATTTAAAATAACATTAGTTTTTTTTAATATTCTCTCAATATGTTAATACAAAGTTTCGAAGTTGCTTTTGATGGTTTCTATTGGAAAACAATGTTCTTAATTTTTGTAGCTTATCAGAAATGTGAACCCGTTATTTAACTATTAGTTTTTAAATCTAAAACTGTCTGATATTGCTATTACCAAACACGTATTTAAAACAGATGCAAGTTTTTCTAGCTGGGTTAATTAATCAAACATCAGACTAGACACCACTCGCTTTTCATGGGCCCTCGTACTGGATCAATGCAAACAAATCAGCAGTCACGCTTATACAAGCCGCTGTTCATACACCAAATTGTATTGTAAATTTTCATAATTTAAAAATGATACGAATCTTTTGTACCCACAATTTCTTAAAATATAGAGTAGGAATGAATTTTGAGTTGAGGGGAAACATACCATGATATAATATATCTTGCCTCTAACGATAAATGGACTTAATTTTAATTGAATTGGGCGACTTTTCTCCGCAAGACGCATATACTCCCACTACTGTATATTCCCACTACTGTATATTCCCACTACTGTATATTCCCACTACCTGCATACTCCCACTCATGCATTACTGTTCGTAATTCCGTGTTTGCATACAGCAAGCAATGCCCATGAAAATATTTTCTTGGTTAAAAGCGAAAAAACTTACTGGACTGCGCGGCGTAGAGCTCCTGAGGAGTCATGGCCGCCATGTTGGATGCCGCTCCTCCGTATCCGCTTCCGTAGTTTGCTAGTCCGGCTGTTCCGTACCCGCTGTTCAGAGATCCGTAGTAAGAGGATCCGTAGTTGAGGGAGTTGGGGTAAAGCGAGTGATGATGCAAGGAACTGGAAGTGCTGGTTCGAGAGGACCCAAGTGATGGTGAAGAAGTTGAAGAAGAATGTTGGGTAAAAGCAGAATTTTGGTTTTGGTAAAATGGCGCGTTCAGTGAAAGTGATGACGCTGAAGACGACGACGATGAAGATGACGAAATCGGAGGAGTCAGAGACGAATATTGCTGGTGTTGGTGCTGGAACTGATGGTGGTAATTAGATTGTGACGCCAGAGACGAGACTAAGCAACTACTCAGTAGTGATGTAGGTGGTGAGGTTGCTGCGAGAGGTGATGTTTGTGATGTTACTGGCAACTGCGATGCTGAGCTAAATAATGACGTTGGCGTGGATGTAAATATCGGTGAAGTGTACCTGTCATTGACGCACGTAGAAGAGAGAGGATCAGGAATAACTGAGCTACCACTGGATTTTACTGTAAGTACGTTTTTCAGAGCATCAGCCTCTTGCTTGAGGTCAGCCAGCCGACACAGTCCGTTGTTGTTGCTGCTGCTAACTTTTCCTTGTTGTTCTTTTAAAGCTTCGTAGTTGTTGTCTTCATTGTTATTGTTATTACTGTTATTGTTAAGGTTATCATCAGGAACCCCGTCGCAGCTGCCGCTACTGCTGCTGCCACTGCTGCTGCTACCGCTGCTTCCGTTGTTGTGATTTCTGTCGTCTAGAAGAAAAAACCTGAGATATAAAAAAGTTTGGTCTCAGTCATGCAGAGAGAGGAAAAAACCAAATAGATCCCAAAGATGCTAAGAAAATGAAGAACTGCAGTGGAAGAAAGGGCGAAAGTCAACTAAATCTAGTGTTGAACAATGGCTACAAGTCACACCAACTCTCAATCCCAGTGAATTTTTGGCCACCTGGATTCTGAGTGTAAGCTTTTACTTCTAAAGTACTTGCAAAGCTCAAGAACCGAAAATGTAAGTAAAATACTTGTTAGATGTATCAATACATATTAATTTTATACTCTGAAGCCTTTTGAAGCTTTCTCTCGCGAGATTAAAAGCTTATATTACACCGGAAGTCACCCAACGGTTAATAGTAAAGAGAAGGAGTTGTACGTGCTGCTGCTACAGAGATTCAAAAGACTTTTTCTACCCCTACTAAAATCTAAGCATTCATCCGTGTTGGAATTTAAAATCAAAGACAATAGATACCAGTTCGTATAATAATTGTAGCCAAAAATACAAAAAACACGCCTCTTCTGTTACTTCTATTTGTGTTACAATGATGAGCTGGTTTCATTTTCATCCGCTCACTCTGGTGCAAAGTCTGATCATCTCATGGGAGGCGGAATGACACCCACCAGTAAATTCTATTAATTACGCACCACACAAAACTCACCTTCCCCCCAGCCTGCAGCAGCATTTGCAGCAGTGTCTTGCACACTGACAAGCTGGCCTGTGTAGCTGTTGAAGCCAGTCATGGCGGCAGCGGCTGCTGATTGGTTCATGGTTGCGGGTGACCGCGGTGCCGGCAACGACAATTGGTTGTTGCGAGGCATTGTGTACAACGCCTCGGCCAAGTCTGCCGCTCGCTGTAATTCAGGTAGTTACTTCACTTTATAGTACAGAAGACAGCCTCTAGCGGAACAATTTTATGATAGAAATGTTCAGGTCAGCAAGTGAGGTTAAAATTAGAGGTGTATGGAAAGTTACAGTACCTCTAACAGTAACTGTGACCGAAGTACCACACCTCGATAGTGATGAGAGCCATAAAAATTGAAGACAGTAATTATGACGCAACGTATAACGGAAAGAAAAAATAGGCTCTACTTCATATTAATTATTTAAATCGTCAATAATAATAAAGACTTGAAAGCATTGTCTTATAGTGTAAACTTTTTTTGTTGTTCATCATACCACCGCAATGACCAAGCTTTATTCTTGTATTTCAACGCCGCATTCGAACATCCAATCAAATGTCCTTGGTAGGCGCAACATCAAATACTTCCGACAGCACAAGCTGGTCATGCGGTTTACGCATCCAAGAAAGTGAAAGGATTACGTCGAGATGAATTTCATTTGAAAGTTTGAGTTACCGAATATTCTGATCAGAAAGCCTCACCTTGAGTATAATTTCTTTAGGCAGTTTGTCGGGGTCGCCGGGATGCCGTGGAATAAGCTTATGAAGACGGTGAAAACCGTACTCGATGGTGGGGTCAGAGAGAGCTGTGGGCGAAGCAAACTGCATTAAGGCAACGGTGTTGAGGTTAAGGAGGGGATTGTTTGCGCTTAAAATTATCTTAAAATATAACGAGATGGCAGAAAATAAAAACAACTTCGCACACCAGTATTACCAATAAATTTTCATGAAACTGTAGCACTAAGCATTGCAAATTTAGTTCATTAAGTTACTGATATGGAATACACGCATAATCAGTTCATGCTTCTTATACACATTTGTGAACACTGAAATTTAACCGAGGCTACAAAAACGAAACGCAACTAATGGGGAGGAAATATTTTTTCATTCTTTCATATTTTACAAGGAATGATTGACACCTTTTTTTGAATCCTGAAATTAGCGGTAATATGATCACATTTTTAAGAATATGAAGTATAGCTAACAGGATAACAAGAATTATATGTCACTCTGACACGATAACCAGAATGTTCAAGAAACTCGGGTAAAAACAAAAATTTGAAGAAACCGCACGTTTCCAAATCTTCATTCTTATGCGCAAACAATACCGTAAAAACTTACTCAAGAGGCAAATAAAACAGATAAAATTACCAGTAAATAACGGAGTACTACTCACAGATGTAAACGAATCTACCAGGTGAACCTTTGCAGAACTGCTTGCTCTTGTATGACAACGTAATCTCTACTACACCAGGCACAGGTCTGGGTGGCGTTTGTACCCTCATTGCATGGGGAGTAATCATCTGGAGGCGGAGGAACAATAACTTGTAAATGGTAACAATTGGTATTAATACAACTTACTTCAAAGTTTACAGTTTGCAAATTTGGAACTATCTTCGCCGATTTCTTCCTGTAACTTCTTGCAACGTCTCACATGTCCAATTACAGGAGTCATAGTTTATTATGGAAGATACATTGCTGTAAGGAAATGATTATAGACTGCATATATCATCAGGGTGTTAAATGAGAATAAGAGTCCGCGGAAAGATGAGTTATTTGTATACAAAGCCCCTTTCAAGCAAATAACTAACCACGTTTTGAACGTCATCGAGGGACAAACATCATGCTTCTTGCTTGACTTACACATGAATATTAACAAATACAGCTGAATGCTCCCTAAAAATGTTAGTCGATGAAGTTATTCCCTACCTCGTAAATTTATTCAATGTTTACCTTATGCAAAGTGATAGAAATTTCATTACACGAATTTATAAACATAAGAAAATATACATATACAAACATACATACATTACATACACAGGTATGTATGTTCACCAATCGAAGCATCAAAACAACGTTAAAAAGTCTACGGACTTTCAAACACACATTTAAGTATCTCCCAATCATACCACGCGAAGCCGCGATATGATACATATTCAAAGTCTACGGATTTTAAAACACACATTTAATTATCTCTTAGAAATACCCAGCGACGTTTGCAAACGATTAGAATATAAAGTGTATGGACTTTCAAACACACATTTAAGTATCTCCTAATTAGGTTTGAATACATATATTTTTCTTTATCAATGACTCATTTTTCTATCTTTGATAAGCTAACGTAAATAAATGATTTGATGAGAAGCTATCAGTCATATGTATTATACCTATTTAGTCATATCCCACTCGTATTCATGATTTCCGATATTACCTGCAGTATCTAGCAACATGCGAATCAAAACTCTAACAAAGGCGCTGTCACGTAAAGTTAACGCTGCACTTTTGAGATCAACAGAAAGTAGTTCAGGACAAATTTGGGGCGCTTCTATCATACTTTAGTAACAAAAATGTAACGATAAATGCTGCATATTCTTATCTAGTTGAAGGAGCTAGGCTATTAAAGTTCAGTTAACTTTTTACTATGGTATTTTACAGTGCACATTTACTACCATAAAATGTCAGCAGAGCTCGAGTATTATGGCAATTTTTCTATAATTCAATAATATTAATTTGAGTTATGTTAAAGAGCTAATAATTATTTTCTTTCCATGAGAGATTTGAGTCATTTGAATACTTCCTTTTCCAACTCAAATGTTACCATACTGAAGAGCGGAAACAAGGCCAAATAGAGAATAACTATAACTTAAAGAAATCATATTGTATGAAAAAGTAGAAGAAGACGTTACCAGGAGCTACGGCATTCGAGCAGAAATTCATATCAGAAGCGTAGGAAACTTCCTCAGAGTGGAGAATAAAAAACAGAGCTGATTTTTCTCTATCAGAGTATGAAAATATACTGATTCAAAAATTACTGTTCAATGTTTTCCATGAATGTCATGACACCTTCAAAACAACACAACTTAATTATTTTCAGCATAGTCTTCTTTTATTGTGGTTTAGAAGCATTTTTGTTACTCTATGAACATCAAACCTTACAGTCAAGGAAAACTCTTACTCTAACAGCAAACATCAGCGCAGTTTCCCTAATTCTGGAGCACTGAACATGGGTACAGACGTCCCTAGCCTCGGTGAAACTATACCTATGTTCAGTGCTCCAGAGTTAAACGATCATAACTTGACGACCCAACTAACCTCACTCCACACAAGCGTGCTGCCGAAGACCACCTGCAGGCCGTCGAAGAAGTTGTCCCCGACGATGATGACGGTGGCGCCGCCGGTGGTCCAGCCCTCTGAGGGGCAGATGGCCTTCACGCAGGGCGTGGCGGGGAGAGGAGGGTACAGACCTGAGGGGTATACGCCTGGGGGTTACGAAACAAAAGGTAAAATTATGAGTTACATCCGCATAGAAAATTGCATTAAGCACAAAATAAACAAAACTCACAAACTTTAGCCATGAAATCTTTTTGTTGAATTCAGTTTTATGAACAGTGTGGATTATAAGGGACTGCTGTATCAAAAAAAGTGTTTTTTAATTGAAGCAGTTAAATAACAGAAGCCACAAATGACAATAGCTTTATTCAATAATTGTGATACTGACCTCCGACTGAAAATATACGACATAGATATGATGATACTTGATAAATGTTTGCATACTTAATTAAACAGTATAAATACACGATATTGACTCAAAAAATTGTCGGAATGTAGAGGTAAAATGCAATAAATTAGTTATAAATGAAAAACCTTTCCTTTCCATATTTTCCCATGAATGTATGAAAATTAGTTTCCTAGAAACTTAATTTAACGTCCTGGTAACCTAATTTAACGTTCTTTCATTTGATTTTCTATTCCAAGTACTCTTTTATTGAGAGCTAAAACACTGTTTGTCGAGTGTTAGATTTTAAAAATATCTCTCGTAAGAGGCACTCTAAGAGAACAAAGTTCCATTCTCATTTGGTGCAGTCTGTCACTGCTAGAAGAAGAAACAATCTAAGCTATGCTCAGAAATGAAAACTATGTTTAGAAAATCAATAAAAAAAGGAAACGCAGAAGAAGACGCTCGAGATATTGACTCGTAATAAGAAAAATTGTCCAGAAGAAAGAGGAAAATCTGTCGAGAGGATCACTGGAATCCTACTCTCTCTCCAGAAGTGTCAGGTCCTAAAGCTTCGTTGAAGGAAATTTCCCTCCTTGCGATCTCCCGAAGACCAGCAATGACTATTGTATAATAGATATCAATTTAACATACACCAAAATTTCCACAACGTTGTTTTACCTGAACAATTATTAAATTCCTCACAGCCGAGTTCCAGTTCACAACTATCTTCGTTAATTAAACAGCACGAACATTTGGCGTAAGATACGTACTGCATATGAATGTTATGTCCATTTCCTGAACTTCAGAAAGCGTTATTTGAACAAGTTTTAGAGAAGAATAACATAACACACAACTTGAGCAGAACAACTTTGTGCAGTACTTTATTTTCAAGAACATAAATATTCATTAACATGAAGTTAACTGGATTTACCGTTATTATGCCAAATATTATATTTTGAATGATGCATACTACAGAATAACGCTGCAATCTGGGACAACATATTCGAGTAATGTCATAAAAATTACTTGCTGGGTCAAGCTAGAAATTTAATGAAGTGGCAATACCGAAGCGGTTAAAATCAGTGAACCAGTTTTATGCAAAGGTATTTCCAGTAAACATTCGGTGGAAATATGTACGTCCTCTGTTAATGAATCTTGAAAAATAAATTTTCATCAAATGTACGAAGCGGACGACAATTTTCAAACCTGTTATTTAATTAGAGTAAAACGTCTAGAGTCCGACATATTTTGTTTCTTATGGTACTTCAGTAAAGCTAGAACCGATTTTAGCTCCTATTGATTTTAAAGTTCTTCTCAGACGATTTGCGAGCTATTAATTTTATCATGACAAGGGATTATCACAAAAAATCAACAAAATTCAACATTATTATTTCCTGTTACTTAGACGAACAACTATCATATCATTCATAAGCACAAATGCAACTTTTGAAAATATTTATACTAGTAAAATTGAAACATTCAACCTTCAATTCTTATCTAGAAACAAACGGGTAAAGTGGTTTAATAACCAAAGGAAGTTTAAATATTCCGTTAGTATACAGAGCATCAACAGCAGCGCAGGTTCCAATTCTTTTACTGCATGTGCGCCTGAACAATAAACGTTGGCTATCAATTTCTTCAAACACGACGCTGCGATGCTCGGAGGATACGTGCAATTATAAGTTTATGATCTACTCAATGGCTGAAAGTCTTGCAGTTTTACAATAAAATGTCATTGGTAGAGTTCATGGATAGATCCTTGAGGAGAGTAACTACGAGTACTTTACTGTATGGTAAAAAGATGCAAAACAACGTGTAGCGTTGTACAAATCGCTGGTATGAGTCGGATTCTAATTTATAATCTGCAATTAATTTGAGTTGTTATTGGAGTGCATGATTATGATAAACGACATCAGAACCAGAAGTTCATTTAAATGGAAGGTGAAAAGTTGAACAATAGTCCAATGACGCTATTACTAAATGAAACGTCGTACTCGTACGAAGGATTAATACTGACACGGAAAAATTTAGTTGTTAAATCGTCGCAAATATCTGCTTTGCAGCTTGTAATGAAGGGAAGAATTGTCCTTGCAAAAACTAATACTCTAGATTCTCATAGAAGTTGATTACTTCTGAAACATTGTGATCAATTCTTTATTTGATCTTCATTTGATTTCTTATTCTACGTGCTACAAAAATTATAGTAACTTCATTAAAAAATACTAAAGGGCCCAATGCACTATTCATCAATTTATTTGCAATCATTTTGTCTTACAATATTACACTTGAAAATTATAACACAAAATACAGGGATTTCAAAAGTGCAGCAAGCTTTCCGGGACAACTCGTTTTTAACCTGCATTTGTAAACGTTCGCATATTTAAATTAAGACGGAGCCAAGCATCATTGAATAAAATTTGTATTTTTTTCACAAGGGTATTTTAGAGAAATCATTCTTAGTAGTTTTATATTTGTTGAGTGATAGAATGCGACTCCGTTGCAGCGCCGGGAATTTTTTATTAACAGAATAATTTCATTTGAATTATTTTTTTGAATGAACTTTAGAAAACAATGTGTGACGAACTAATACATTTCCCTTAGTCAACGGAGTAATCCAGAACTCTTCTTTGCTCTGTAAATATTCTCGATAAACTTCAGCATCTGATACGCATAATATTTCCTGGAGCATCGCAATGTTTACTGGATGATCTTCAACAATTTTTCTGAACCAATGAGCAGTGAAGTCGCACCTACATCGGAGTCGCATGTCATGGTACACTCCTACTGCCACTCATGCCTACCTTTGTCCTCGGTTTCACAGTTGGTAAAATAGGGAAAGTGGTTTTGTGAAGCCATCGCTGCTCGCGGTTTGTCTGACAAAATAAAAAAAGAAAAACCAACCTATCAGATTTTGTCCAATATGAAGTCTTTAGAAACTAATTTTGAACATTAATTTCGATTGGGAAATTTATCTTACAGAGAATAAAATTAAACGTTTCTGATAACTTTTTTCTTGAAATTGTAACATTCTTCAGAAAAGTTTTGATATAAATTCATAAACTATTTTCCCCCATACATGCCAGTTTCAGTTTGCTAATTTGGTGGCAAGTTAAAGTGAAACAAATTCAATGAAAAAGGAAATTCTACCCACTTTTACGTTATAAAAAATTGTGGACAACTTTATCATGAGTTAAATTTTGCCACAATTTAACAACAAAAAAAAGAAAGATATGGCTCTCCGATTTCATCAGAAGTGAGACAGACATATTTCTTGAACGATGTTAAAAAAGTGTTAAATAACAAGATTGTCAGGGACTATTAATGAAATGCCAGATTAAAATTAACGACAAACCAGCATTTAAAGTTTCATTATTTTCTCAAACTAAATATGGTATAATGTGCTCAAAACTCGGATCAGTTTTCTAATATGGAAAGGAGTTCTAATTTTTGCACTTCTTGAGGATATATTGTAAGTAATTTTCTGTGTAATAAGCTCTGTATAATTGTACCTTCAAAGTTGAAAAGGGGATTGCAGATAGAATAACAAATTTAACCTTCTCAAATGTCAATTTTCGGTTTTGAGCAGTCCTAAATAAAATTGAAATGTTATGCTATAACACAGAAAATTAAATTCACGAACAAGCTGTCGACAATAAATGTCTCCATCAATGTTCAAGAACTTTAAGCGACACAAAGTTCATAAATAGTAGCACAAAACGCTGTGAAGGCATTAACAATATTTTCATTTCCAGAAATTAGAGTATTTCCTTAACACGGCAATTTGAAAATCAATGACCTTTTTATCTATTCTCATAAAATTGGATTTCTTACTGTGAATGCTCTTCAGTGGATATCATAATTTGTATTTTACTTCCACAAATGTCTATGAACAATACACGGCTTCGAAGGAAATGAAATCACTACGACTTTATCCCCATTTTTTCTATTTAATTATCCATTTTCACTTGTGACGCAATAATTACATATGACAGTCAGAACTGGGAGAAATTATGTCCGGAAGATTGACGTGAAAACCCGCGCCGCATCTGTGAGCTGTCATGCGAGTTATGATATTCACGGCACTCATAGGCACTATTGCCAGGGCTGAATTATAAAGTAAACGGCATTATGGCAACTACTGGTAGGTATGAATTATAATAATAACGGTCTTGCAGTAACTACTAGTAGGTATGAATTATAATAATAACGGTCTTGCAGTAACTACTAGTAGGTATGAATTGTTATAATCATGGCATTGCAGTAATTATTAGCATGTCAATTAATGTATTAAAGGCATTTGCTATGACTACAAGTACGTTTGTGTAGTTTAGGCCCTATAATAACTACTAGCAGGTTTGAATTAAAATGTAAACAGTGTTTGAAATAAATACTAGCATTGTAATTGAGAGTACTATCAGTGATTGCATTAGCTATAGCATTAGCATGTCGGAGACCAAGTTTACATGAGGAACTTTCTTCCTGATGTGCATAAATAAATTCATTACTAATGATCACTATTATCAGGGGAACGCATTGATTGCAATGAGTTTGAATGTTATGTGGTGCTGGAATTGCAGCAGAATTCAAGCACGAAACATGAGAAAGATTTTAACGAACACTTACATATTGTAATAACTGATGGTCATTAAAACGATAAAATTTATAAAAAGAATGCGTTACATTTCAATAGTCTTTCACGATGAATATATTTAATGATATTACTAACGTTGTGCAAGTTTTATTATTAGCTTTCATGTATGCGGGGAGACTAGGAAACATTGGGTCCTTAAGAAGTTTCGTATGATAAAGAATGACTTCAATGCGATAAAATTGGAAATAGACTCCGTAAATGCAGGGGCGGTATTTGAGTTTGCTAATTTGACATTGTCAGTAATCTAGCAAAAATGGAAAGGGCAATGTGAAATATAGCAGGAATTTTTCGTGGATCTTAACCCTCAACATGTTTTCGTAACTAATGTAGCTGAATCTTCTGAGGGTATCACATTATGAACACATTTAGCAAACTTTTCTTGAAAAAAATTAGGGTTTCTAGACTATGCTAGGAATGGCCTAAAAAGCACCAAGTTCCCATGATACACTAAAGGACGACTTCCTTCAATACATCGCTTTGGGAATATTTTTTTAAAGAGCCCAACATTGTGGGCGTCCTGCACGAAGGCGGAACAAAAATTGTTGCTCATTATTTGTACAGGTTTCCCAAATAACATTAACTGAAAATTAAGGTGTTACGAGACTTAAAACTTTCGTTTCATAAATGGATCGTAAGATCACCGCGAAACCTACAATTCGAAACGCATCAATTCAACGATTCGTTTTCGAATGCAATTATAGAATAAACTTACTGAGAACGTTTTCTTCAGTAATCATTTTAGTTATCAGTATATCCACGTATTATTTACACTCAGATATTTATGTAACTTCTTGTTCAGAAACAGGATATGAAGACGCTCCAATAAAATTACAATGAAATGAGAATCCTCACTTAGACGTCCACTGCCATTAAACGTGGCACGTTGAAAAATATTGAAGTTAACTTGTATCTGAGTTTTGGTATTTGTTATAAAATAAAAAGCTCCTTGTACAGTGAATAAAAATTCGTTTGTGAATGATAAGTATAATATTGAAATGCTCCTCTCGTGATAGTTGAAAAATAACCCATATCGTATGGACATGTTTATATATCGACGAACTTTTCCATACGAGTAATTTGTATTCGATACTTGTCTTGGATGCTGGTCAAAGTATCAACTTGGATGATATTAAACAATTTTTTAGTATTCTCCATGCAGAAAGCCAAAAAAGTTCCATCTTATACATATATGCACAATGAAATTGAAGATCAATCAAATAAGTCTTATGTCGATGCAAAAAAATTAAACAAATAACTCGTGGAAAACGAAGTGACACATTCATAACAAACACACCCGTACTTAGTATAGGAGATCACACTGCACTGTAGAAGTGACTCACCGAACATCGAGTCTGCGGCGTCTATCCGTTTAGCGCGCCTGCCGTGTTTGCTGTTATTGTGAACAAACATGTTATCTGACACAGCCAGCAGCGGTCCTGTCACGTCAACTTGTGTTGATATCACAACCTGGAAAGCAACATCAAGTTCATTACATTCCACGAAAATTTATATACGGCAATGAAGTTAATGTTTTCGAAATCCTGCATCATACACATGTGTTTAGTTGAACTGCGTCTGAGCTGCTGCAGGTAACTGCAGTCTGTAGGAAAAAGAATGGAAATTTAAGCATAGACGAGGCAGGAAAGTACTCCAGCAGCAGCGTACAAGATACGTGATTGTGAAGAAAATAACTGCTTTTTTATTGGAACAAGATTCTTTTATAGTTTATTATTTACTTCTTCATATATTTTAACTTCGCTATTCCCTACGAGGAACGTAATGTCATATGATAGGCTACGTCTTTTTATCTGTTACATTGTATGAAACTTTTCCATAATTCTTCATTTACAAATATTCGTTTCCCGCCAAACTAATTTTTAAAGTTTGCGTCACATGGTAGTAATTTTTCTGAATACACGTCAAGTTTCGCATTTCCCGATGCAATGCAATTCTTGCATTAAGTGACAACACTTTTTCCAACTTTGCCACTGGCGAGGATCCATTCTTCACTTCACTCGCAAAAGTCACGTGCAGAATGACAGAACAGCGGACCCTCGTCAGCGGCTCTAGCGACGAGACTCCCCTCTTTTTCCAATTGAATCCGCGAATCCAGAGACTAGCGGAAGGGCTGTTATCCTCGACACCAGCCATTTAGATGGCATAATTCCCTTCTGTGTGAGCACACGCAGAACTCTGGTAAACCCGCGCAAGATCTTCCGTGATCCGCGGATGAGTCTTCCCCTGATCCGCAACACAATGCGGACTTTCGGCCACCCCGCCGTTCGGATTCTTTGAAGCTATGCTAACAGATTGCCTGGACGGGTGACTTTTTAATGTTTCTGAACATTTTTTTCTCGTGTCTCTCTCGCTGAATGCGAGGCAAGAGTTGAAAGGGAAATGTAAAGTTGCGTAGGGAAGCAGGTGCTCCAACTAAATTGTGCAAAACTTCAATGTTTTTCTTCTCGTTTAGTCAGATTAATAACACTTGTATTCGTATATAGAGCACTGTATGTTTGTCCCTTGACTCTATATACTTATTACACCGTAAATCATAAGTTAAAAAGAAACAAAACTTCTTTATAAGGGAATAAAACATCATCCCTAGAATTCTCTGGTGATCTATTAGCAAGCAATCTGCCCTCTTTTGTGACCTTAAATTGACTCTATTGAAGCATTTAAGAGGGAAGTGTAATAGCGCTGAGAGTTCATAAAATACTTCTTTACACAACGCGCTGGCGTGAAGTTTTACTACTACACTCAATATTTCTCCATTTACTGAATTTACAAGATGCCACAGCGGGAAACTACATGTTACTATATAATATTACATACTTCTATATGATACTACATGCTATGTGATGCTACATGCTACGATGTTGTACGACGCAAGTAAGATTAAATCATGGAAACGTACTATAAGATGAAGAACTGTAACAATGGGGTAGGTAGGAGACCTGACCCATAGCTGGTTGAAGGAAAATGTAAATAAATCGAAACGTCAGAGTTATGTAAAAATGGCGTTAATTGTAGATGCGAGAACATTTTACTGAAGACCACATAGGAGACACTGTCGGTACAGTAAAAGTAAAACGAATATATGTCAAAAGAAAATGTTCGTTTGCACTTTTCTCTTAAAGAAACGATGGAGCAACATATGATAGGCCCATATCCTTTAAAACTTAGTCGAGTAGTTTGAATAATCATTACATTCGATAATTATTCACTTCCTACCAAATATACACGACACCGGGAGGCTCATGGTGACAACCCAGGCAAGTGTTTGGCTGGACAGATAAGACTTGTGTTTGCAGGCGGTGGTTGAGTGCTGAAGCAACACGTGACTAACGTGATCCAGCGCTCCCGCTGTCCCTGATTAGCTGACAGAGAGGAGGTTGACGCGTGGCATGCTGATGCAACATTCCATCACAAGTCCTCAACATTCTCGTTAGTTCTTCGGTCTTAGATACTATTTGCTTAACATTCTCTTCAGTTAATTCAATACTTGATACCATTTGTTCAACATTTTCGTGAGTTTATCAATCCTTTATACTATTTGCTCAATATTCTATTCAGTTCATCAATCTTTAATACTGTTAGTTCAACATTTTCGTTATTTCATCAATTCTTGGCACTATTTGCTCAACATTCTCATTAGTTCATCAATCCTTGATACTATTTGTTCAGCTTTCGCGTCAATTAAACTATCTTTCATACTATTTGATGTCTGCACTTTACGCTGTACATGTTTTTCCAGTTTGAAAATAATTCAAAGCTGAATGTATCAATTTTCCCGTGGGACTTTATGCTAACGGTGAGTCCCGTAGGAGTTTCAGGTGGATGTAACGGTTATGTGTACATAGGAGGTTGCAAGCTGGAAGATACAGGCAGGATATGCGCACCAGAACACGTTAATAACCACATCTCCATGCCTCATTACAGAGAATGCTTTACTAATATGTCTCACTGCACGACCAACACTGAAGTTTTAATAAGTTTTAACTATTTTTTAGGCTTGTCTTCGTTATTAAAATTTGTAAGTGCATTTTTAATTGAATCTTTCAAAAAAGATACATGTATAAACTTCTGACTACTTACAAGTAATTTTAAGGACATTGCAAAAACAATTTCCTAGTAAAGAAATAATTTGATGCAGTAGAATTTTACTCAGTCCCACTTAGCCGAATGAGAAATGACACTGAAATCTTTTTTGTGGACCATCAAAAATCGATAGGAAAACTATTCAGTCGAAACTTGGGATTATTATACAAAGTTACACTAGCCTCATAAAATTACTTTAAACATTTTTTTCAGTCGCAGTTGCTCACTATTTAATACAACACGAACATGCTTTCCAAAAAGTAAATGCCAGCCTAACACTGAAGGCATTGAGTTACTAAATGCTCTTGTTAGTGGGTGACGTGAGGGTACAGAGGGGAGAGGGAACACACGTAGAGGTGGGGGGAGAGGGAACACACGTAGAGGTGGGGGGAGAGGGAACACACGTAGAGGTGGGGAGATAGGGAACACACGTAGGGGGGAGAGGAAACACACGTAGGGGGGGAGGGAACACACGTAGAGGGAGAGAGGGAACACACGTAGAGGGGAGAGGGAACACACGTAGAGGGGGGAGGGAACACACGCAGAGGGGGGGAGGGAACACACGCAGAGGAGGAGAGTCACTGGAGCTTACATATATAAGCTATGCGAAGCATGCGAGGATCACGTTGGGGTCACAAGAATATAAGGAACCTTTGTGCGTGTCTTCCAACGCTGATGTGTCCATACATTGCTTAATGGCTCGGTCACTTTCACAAGATTCTGAAATATTGCTGCGAGATTCTTGAAATAATAAAATACCTTCGTCGTTTCAAAAAAATTTTGCACTCGTAAAAAAATATTTATAAGGTATAATTATTATCTTATGAATAATTTATAAATATCGTTGTGATGTTATCATAGAATAATAATTTTTGTGATTTTCTTGAAGAAAATATTGGAAAATAAGCGTTGCTGATTCCCTCATCAGGGAATGACTCTTGAGGTTGCAAGAATTATGAGACATAAAAACAACAAGTTGGACCTTCTACACTCCATAAATGATTTTCTCTTATCTTCCTTTTTTAGAACCTTATCCAGGAACTGAATGAATGACTGGTGCAGTTTTTACCCATTGATGTGTGCAAGATGCGTGTGAGGAAAGCGAGAGATGCACCAGTTTTGCTATGAATTACGATAAATCGCAAGTCTGACCCGAGTGACAAAAAATGCATTTTTGCTGATAAGTTATTTCGAACAGGATTATAAAAGGGATAAGCAAATATAAGGGAGAAAGCAACAGCTTCCCTTAGTATCGAATAGGATGCAGTTTTAGGACTGAAACGACTATTGACAATTTTTGTACGGTAAATATACACCAGTTACTGAAAGTACTATAGAGTTTTTCTGCACCAAACATAGTATGTCTCCAATTTTGGGGTAAGAATTGCCCGTATTGAAGGATTCAAGGAAACATTTTCGCCAATAATGCAAGACTGAATACGAGGTTCCGTAGCCTAGCTCTCCAAAGGCCCAAAAATGCTACGTTGGTCACCACCTATAAAAAAACAGAAAAACTTGGCCTGATTTCATTAATGCTTGAGACATACATGTCGCTGAGCGATAGCGATAAGGGCTGCGATACGCTACTATACGGGGTTCAGGAGCTGGCCGATAGCGGTGCCATGTGGAGACCATAAGACTTAACGCGAGACAAAGTATCGATGCGGGGTGTGAGGAGGGAAGCGAAATGTAGGGAAAGGCTGGGATGTTAAAAGGGATGAAATGAAAACGTAGTACCTAAAGGAAGGGAAACGTCAGTTCAGTGCATACTGTCTGAAGAAGACCAAGTAGTAAAGACAAAAAAAAAAGGATGGAAAAAGTGTCACCCAGTGTGCACGACGAAGGAAGTTTTAATAAAGGCTTAGAATATTAATGAATGAATTGAGTCACAAATAATATTGCTAAGGTATATACAGTTTTATCCCCTGCTCAACGCGATAAATTTGTTTATATTGGAGCAGTAGAACAGCATGCATTTAGCATATACTAATATGTTTGTAATATTCACACTCCTTGTGTTCACTGTTCAACTAGAAAGATAGTCGATAAAAAACATTAATTAAACCGCTACAGAGCATTGACGTATTAATATTGATCAACTTCATCAAGTGAAAATTATTAATTTTATATTTGTCTAATAAGCATTCTGAAATTCCTGGTCGTTGAGAAAATCTGTAAAATTCTGAGCAAATTTCAATCCAATAGCGACAGTAAAAACTCCAAAATACTAATTTTTTTGCCTGTTCTTTCCGCAGGGATCATCTTTTCGATATCAAACATCGGTAACGAAACTAGGACTAAATTTATCATAGTATTATTCATTCTTTTACAATTACTTCTTTAAGATAGAGGATACATTTGTAAAACCCCAAGTGCACCTTCAATTTTTATGGAGTGATCTTGTTCTTTTCAGGGAATTAAGTTCTGTCACTCGTTCGTGAGTTACGACATCCACATCTCCCACCACCGCATGAGGTGCGGCGGTGTCAGAGTGAAGTTACAGTTCTCTAAGTGTCGGTGACAGGCAGAATCGCTGCCGCAGATCTTGGGGCTAAGTAAACAAACCTTGCTTGTTAACGGCTCTAGTCGAACCTCTTCACTCTCTGCACTCGTGTCATGCGAGAGCTTGTTATATATAAACAAGTTTTATTATCCATGTTCAATAAGTAAGAAATCTGAATGATGTTCTGAATTCATTTGAGTTTTCTTCAAGGACTACTGTACACAGTCGTCCTTGATTTTCTTTTAAAATGGTAAATTTTTCTGTGTTAACAGAAATGCACTTTTTCTTCAGTGATTTTTGGTATTACAATTTTTGTCTGACGTTAAATGAAGTAAATCATGTATGCATTTATGTTCGATTAAGATTTGCAACACTTTCTGTTTGAACATATTAGAAATCAGTTCCCTTTCTTTCCAGCGCGAAGAAGAAATTTGATGTATTAACAAACGGAAAGCAAAAACAGTTGTAAAATTCAATCTATTTTATTTACACTTTCTCTGCTTGCTGAAATTCATTTACTGATTGGAAGAAATTAATTCCAAACATATTTTTCCATTCAACTTTAGGATGGTTTTAAATACCACCGCAAAGGCTAACCGGCAACTTTTAGCACAAACATGAAACATTCACTCCATTAAGACGACAATATTTCAAGTTCAGGATGAGCTTCCTAGCATATTTATTGGTCGGTAACCCGAGCAGCGCTAAGGTACACAGCGCTGTATGTTGCAGTGTGAAGTGTATGTATGCCGTTTGCAGCTGCAGTGACAGGAGCCATTCACTACAGCTGTTTTCATGATGCCTTGTCAAAGCTAATTTGCGAGGTGCCTCATTGAAGCTACGGGTCGTCGCTCTATGCAAACACGCCCCTTATTTATGAGGGTGGGCAGCTAGTACAGATTCTTGTCGAGTCTCTCTCACAAGCCCTGAGCAAACACGCCCCTCTAATGACGCGCAACTTCTCTTGTGGCCGCCAGATGTAAAAAGCATTTTGCCAATGGTTTTCATCCACATCTAAAACTGAACGCGTAAATTGCTGGAAGAGGATTTATCTAGACTGGAATGCGTGACAGGCATTCCCAAGCGTTTTTTCCTTGTTTTTACATCCCACCTCCAAGGTGGTAGAGGACGCTGTGGTCGAACTCGATGACTCCGCAACTCGAATATTCGTGCCCTGACTTCTTGTGTTGTGTTCATGTTCGTAAACTCCAAGATTTCGTGCTGACTCAGCACAGATCGATGGAGTCAGAGACGAGGTGCTAGGAATCACTTCCTCTGTAGGGCTCAATCCACTTATAGAAAACTACTCGCTTCTCTGAGGATAATTGTTGGGGCGTACCAAGTGATATCCATGAGGCTTGAGTTATGTAGTGGATTATATACGTTTTGAAATCGGTAGATTAAACGCAAATCTAACACTATCTTCTCACAGCATGTTCTATCGATGAGATTAATGGTCCTGAGATTGTGTTTTCATTATTTTTTCTACCAAATGAGAACACGATATTGAATCAGATTAATTGCTATCCTCATTACACATTCTACGCTCTGGTTTCTACCAAAGATCGGATCTCGCAGTACTAGGAGGCTGTCTGGATTTGCTTCAAGACATTATCACAGACAGCTTTTAATGATAGCTATTCAGTCATATTGACGTTAGGTTAGACCAATGTATGCAAGTATGCTAAAGGAAAAAATTTAGTCTGAGGCGCTAGCACTGAACACTTTTTGAATTCTTTGTGAGAGCTACTCTCAATGACTTAGTTTAGCCTAACGGAAATTTTCGAGCGTTCGTGACGAATGTTCACCTTGGCGTTGATTTTGATAGGCTAAACATACTTAATAGTTCTGAAAAAATAGGTTTGTGTTTCAATGCAAATTTTAGCTTTAAAAAATAGGAACAAATTCTGAATAGGTTCGAAGACCTTGCATAACTATAGTATAGGAGACATAAATCCTTCAAGACATTTCCGTTTAGAAATCATATACTTGCGAAAAATACTTGTCATATTGTTGATTTACATGAGAAATTCCTCCAGTAAATACTACACAGGCAATACTCAACGAAAGCGTAGAGCCTCTCACAGAAATTCATAACTAAAGGAAAGAGTTGAGAAACTTGGTAACATCTACAGGCGGAAAAAATAAGTACGAAAGTTCAGGCTCACTTCACTACAATAGTAAACCCATGCCAGTTCGTGTAACTGATTATGTTGACTTTGTGGTGACTAGCTTAGCGTACCTTAGAGAAAGCTAAGTCCCATAGGCGTTTGAAAAAAAACATAGAATAGAATAGACTAAGGCAATAGGAACGAGCCGTTTGGCCCATTCTTGGTTCAATACCGAAGTCCCATGCCGTCTAAAAGTAAATCCATCAGTCATGTACGTACACCTTAACCACGTAAGTCAATTTAGTCGTGTGCACACATGTTACTCACGCACAGGCGTTTATGTCACAAGCATTTA
>VCRD01003054.1:52245-64148 GCA_006783055.1 Trinorchestia longiramus
TATATATATATATATATATATATATATATATATATATATATCTCAAAGAAATTAAAACTAGTATCAGAAAATTGTCTGTAAAATTCAAATAATTTAAGAGCAGGACAATGCAAGTGCTGCCTGAACTATACCGTGAGAGAGTGAACAAGTAAGGTAGAATAAAAGCAGTGCTGTTCAATTTAAACATAATTTGAAAGAAAAATGAGGGGATAAGCCCAAAAGCTAAAAAGAAAGAAAACATGGAAAACATTCACGACAAAAAGAAATTGTAACTCACCAGGCATGTAAATAAAATGAATAATTCGTCGGCACAAAAACAAGGAAAAACTTATTAGGGTTCATAAATTTTCTACCAGAATTCATTCTTCACTTTCACCTCACATTCACTCCATTAATATTATTTAAATTGAATTAACCTGACCCGGTCGATGGTTTTATGCACTTTCAAAAACAAAGTGTTCTTATCACTGCAGGTTTATCGATTCGAAAACCGTGGTGGTTTCAAAAACAGGAATCAGCGGGGTTAGGCCAAAGAGAACTGAGAAAAAGTTAAGGACAACCCCGCACGATTTTTCTTGGACACGATCTTGTTCTGAATGCGAACTCTCGGAAAATCGTTCAAAAACTCAGCGCAGGAGCTGAAGAAAAAGAAGCACGGCGCAAGGAGACTATCAAGTAGAGTGGCTAAAGTTCTAGCCGACTTTTAAAGGTTCGTTGCTCGGTGACAGAATAAGAGCCAACCTGAGCACCGGCAGCAGCCTGATCACTGATGTTACATGCTGGTCAGCACTGATCACCAAAACCCAGATTCAATGATTTAGACCTTTGTTGCCACAACTTCTGCGATACTGTCTTGCTCTGCAGTATTTTACTCAGAATCCAAACGCGTAACGAGTTGAGGCCGTTTTCCAGCTAGGCTATTTATTTCCTTCAGTTTAACAAATTGTAGGAGGCTTCATGACATCTTTATTTCAGGGATATCTATTTTCAATGCATTAAAATTCGGACATTACACCAAGAATGTCAGTTCAAGGCATACGTGAGAGTCGTGAATGATTTTATATCTCTAAGCATACTAAGCATGAAGCCTATGGTAACGTGATTAATGGTTGTATCGAAAATACATAGGCATTTTATGAAAAACTCGTCCCTACAGAATCACTGCTACGCGTCTGAAAATTCAAAGGTTTAAAATTCACAAATTTGACAAAAACAACGTCACGACGTCTATGTGACATTCTTGAGTTTGGACTAAAATTCAGTCAACCACCTTGTGTCTTCCTTCATAGTGTATACGCCTGACCCTAGCTTCTTCTGTTGAAAAAATAACAGTTTTAAATAGGGAGGGGATCTTTTATGGAAAATAAATTCCTAACTCTTCTCTATCCACTACGATGATCATGGGTGCAGAAATCTGAGTTCTGATATCTTATCAATATGCGTATGCTCAGAGCATGTGTACGACTCTCATGGCTCACGTTCACTTAAAAAGAGATCGCTAAACACTTTATAATTCCTTACCATAACTTCACTTTCAGAATAAAACACGTAATACGGGAGTGTAACTGACTGGTTGAAGACTGAAAAACACAAATTGCACCATACATCCTAAGCACGAGCGTCCCTCGCGGCGCCTGCAAATGTTCGTTCCAAAGACGAATCACTCAGCCTCTGCTAGATGACGAAAACCGAACGTGGTGTGGAAGATCAGTTCAAAGCTCAGATATTTCGTTTAGGGGATGGGAAAATCACTACAACGAAATCCTCCGCAAATGAAGGATTGGAGACTGTTTGGGCCAAACCAAATTCATATCACTCATTTACGTGGCAGGTGTCACAAAGGAAGAAGATACAGCTCTATGACACATTTATCGGAGTTCTTGTGTTGGTATCAAATCAAATTCAAGTGGGGATGGTAACCACCAACAGCAACGGGGAACTGAAACTCTGTTCAATGGGTCTCAAGCGACTGCATTCGCTGCACTCGCCCTGATTGACGCACCTCGAAAAGGAGCGTTTGTTTCGCAAATCAATTAGAATAATTGAACCTGGTACAGAGATAGGAAAAATGGCAAGGAAATTTGTTGAGTCGGAAGTCGCCAAACTCGTCTACTTTAAATACTTTGCGTTGTTTTCAATCGAACTGATCGGCAGCAGAACAAACACTTCTTTTCAGTTTGTGGTGGTCCTGTTACTTAAATCTTTTACACTACCAAATAGACTAGGATGTTTAACCAAAAACGATTTGCTTCTATCTTTTACTGGTTATTTATGAGCGTTAGATTTCACTTCTATGACTTTTTAACACGGAGGGATTTTAATTCTTCTATTATTTCATTATTTAAATGTAGGGGTTATTATGTAGTTTTTTTCAGATACCATCTTAACTGACAAATGTTTTTTTTGTTACTGAAAAAACAAATATACCGAAATGTGTACATAAATTAGAAAGGAATGAAGATTGGCAAACATTCGTAAATATTATTATGCAAATAGCAAACAAATATTTTCGTATAGTTCAAAAATGCTTTATTCCCTATTCAGAAATATTTTATCAATTATTTATTAGTTATTTCACAAAGATAATCATTATATACAAAACACTAAAATTTTTCGAAAACGTTCACCGTTTTTCTGGAACAGATTTCGCCGAGTTCTGAGCGTATGCAGATGCCGAAGTCTACTCGAGTTAACAGTTATGATAAATAATGAAATACATAATTTGAAGAGTGGGCTGTACAGGGGACAGCTGTATTTACTAGGTCGTATTATTTTGAGACGCCCATTCAGAAGTCACAGAATTTTCTACGCGACTTTCACCCACACTGAAATTTCCAGAAACTTTTACTTCAGTGGACCTAAAATGCATGCACATAAATCTTTTCATTGGGTTTATGTTAGCGGTGGGCGGGGCAACACGTTTATATTTTAATACGGGTGGTCTATACGAGTGGAAGCTGTGCTTTTATTTTAATACGGGTGGTCTATAAGAGTGGAAGCTGTGCGTTTACGGTTGCATTTTATAGCGCGCGTAATAGAGTGGCGTGTGCTCCAGCGAACTGCAGTAAAACAGGCCAATTTGAGAGCGCCCCATAAAATGGTGACTGCCTGCAGTTAGTTCATCCTCAATTGCTTTGTACAAATATACCCAGCGTCATACTCCAAATTGTACGAATAATGAAAAAATTTGGTAACTAAAGTAACGCTATAACAAATTTCTAGAAATGGAATAATACATGTATATTTCTAGCCTAATTATGGAAAATAATTTTTACTGCAACTGTACAAGCAACTTTCTTAGCTAAAAATAAAAAAAATCATTACTTCGAGCCCAACGTCGCTTGGCTACACTGTTCTTACCATCATCTCGTCCCAGAAAAATATTCTTTACTGTACATAGTTGAAATCATTAACTTTTAGCAACTAATATTAAACCCAACCAGACTATCGTTTAATATACATGGTTCTTAACATTCCATATACGCTATAAATGAAGATCCTCATTATGCACAGCGTTGGTTCGTCACAAGCAATTGACTGTTAAGCACAGTCTCCCTCACGTCCAATTTAATATGAGCTCAACTATTGAGACACCACGCGATATGAAGCATCGAGGCTATGCGAGATTGCTGTACCTGAGTCAGTGGAACAAAATATAAAAGCAACCGTAATGGTAGAATCTGGTGACGAGTTGTACAGTAATACGAGCAGAATACTTTAAGGACAGTGAATATTCAAATACCATGTAAATATGCTTATATGTATTTCATAATTGAAGCTAAAATGCTTCTGCGTTAACCTATGCAAGAAAGGCAAGGCGTGATACGTCCAATAAGACGATGCAAATTGGTCGATTTCTAATACATCGATATGCTAGAAAGATTATTAAGTTTGATTACCCTCAGTAAATTTATTACTTAGTGAGTAAAAATTTTTTTTCGCACCGTATGATGAATGGTTCTGTCGAATCGTTGGTTGTACCGCACTTTGGAATAAAAATTTAAGTTTAGTTTTTTATTTACCATCAGAATCCTGTACACTGAACTCGATCGTTTTGGCTGTGAACCCCATTAACATTGTGCATTATGCTAATCCTGTAATTCGTGATTCTTACTGTTAATGTAAAAATAATATGTATTTTTACATAAATTTTAATAATAATTCAAAACACAGCACTGAGTGCTCGAGCTCCTACAACAAGAGAGGCTGTGGTCGGTCGTACATAACCTGTATTTGTTATGATTGTGGTAGAGTTATAGTGCACAGCTGGAATCTTTTGTTTGGTATTTGCAAGTGTTGGAGCGCTATTTCACCTGCCGGACGAAAGCATCGGCCTGTCAACGCTAGCCCTGAAGATGAGCCAATACCGCATTCCTCTGCCCTGGGAAGGTGGGAACTTCGTCTTCGTTAACGCACAGATTTTTGAACTTGGAAGTCAAGGGAATTAGCAACTGAGAAAACAAAGAATGAAACCCACTCCGAAAATGAGGGTATTTTTTGAGTTTACAATGAAGTTCATTAATGAAAATTATTTACCGTAGGATGGGATCAATTTTAACAATATTTTTTAATTAGTGAATACTTCGACTAACGACGGCAGTGAAGTGCACCTATTGAGATTCAGATGAGTTAAACCCGCTAAAACTGACCACCTGGTTTTCAAATTTTGGCTGATTTTGACTACTAGCTTAGGGTGCGCAAAACTTCATCGTGGTTGGAAGAAAAACCTTGGCAAGAACCGCGCACATGAGAACATTGGAGCTCTAGCAGACGACAGACTCGCCAACAGGTGGCGTACTCATGCAGCACTATTTGCTCACATCTTTGTTCATTAGTTTCGCACAAATGAAATTCAAAAGATGAATCTAATGTATCAGCGATATATTAGATTTTCAAAATTACTCACCATAGAAATTTAGACCTCTTTGTAATCACTTTGCTTGTGTATACTTCATCGAGAATCAACTGCTGTAGGGAATCAACTGATCTAGATCGAGTTCGCTGGAGGGCAGGAGTCCCGTTACGAAGGTTCATCAAAGGCAATGTTTCGACTTAATTGTCCAACATTCTCTTGTAATATTTAACTAGCCAATCTCTTTATCCAATTTGCGTGCTCAGAAAGACTCGGCAGATCTCTGAGGGCATATACGGCGAACACAGCTGCTAAAGCAATGCAACGGAAACGCTCAATTATGGTTTCTTGAAGTAGGTGTAGAAGAAGCATGCCTTGATTTGAGTAAATACGAAACAGGAATTTTGAAACTTTTCTAAAAAAAACAAGTTCTGAGGTGATGAGACTGTAGCAGACAAATTCAATGTACATGTTGAAGTAAATTCAAATGTAGCTAAATTTCAAATAGGTAAGTTTTAGTCAAATATGTTGCGAATTGTGATTCCTGCTGAAAAACTTCCTTCGTAAGGTAGCTGTGGATTATGTACTGGAGGGGTGGTAATACTTACGAACACTTTTGCATTCAAATGGGCTTAACTTCTATGGAGGAAGATAATAAAGGGAAAATAATTATACCACGGCGCTATCAGATACGAGCTCTTCATGAACTCGGAAGCAATCAATGACGCAAAGCATATCACGGCAGGATCTTTCGATAGGTTCCCACGCAACACTCGCTCCAATTAAACAATTAGGAGAAGAACAAAAGGCAGAACGTTGTCTACAGCTTCATCAGCGTTCAGTGAGCTGCTCTGTATGTAGAACAGCTGACGAGCAGCGCTGACAGCTCGCTGGACTTCAGCCGTTAAACAGAGCACTTGTTCGTGCGTGGACCAAGCATGGGGGTAAAATGGAAGAATTCCTGAATTACTTTCATAAATATGCCCGATTCCTGCTATTCACTTCGAATATTTTGTACAAAGGGTATAAAATATTATTTGATTCATCTAGAAATGTACTACTGAAAAGTTGTCCCTGTTCATGGGTTTTAGAAAATTAGCGCAATAGAACAGCGATTTCAGAGTGAATGAATTGAATGGAGCACGATTTGATGAACTTTACCCTGAAAATGCTGTGTTCTCTCGAATTGATTGAAAAAACATTTTAAAGGGAGATAGACATCAAAAAACTTCTAAAAGCAGTCAATAATTCCCTCTACAAGCAGAATATTATCGCACAAAAGACCCACAACTTGTTCAGAGTTCGAGTGTTTGCTCGACAATTTGAAGGGGCGAATGAAAAGGTTCGACAAAATGAGATTTTCAAAAAGCCTGGCACGAGACCGAGTGGGAGCGACACAAAATCTCAGATTATTTACGAATTTATATTTACTTCAATCAGTTCACAATTCTGGCATCAGTGCAATGAATTATTTTCTACCGAAAGTAATTATTTCATGGTTTATTATGATTACATAACAAATTACTCAAGAAAGTCTCGTATGCTTCATGATATAGCACGTTATTCATTCCCTTTGTGTTATTAATAAATTTAATTTCTGGGATAAAAGATTTAAAACTTATCCTATCCAATTCGCGTAGTGTATTAGTCGGGATTGTAAGCCTCAGGATGGGGCAATATGAATTTTGTATCTTAAGCTAACAAAAAATCGAGATGCTTGCGGTGAAACATGTGCGAAAATAGGAGGCAGTAATTCAGGAAATCTCTTTTCAGTTAATTTGTGATGGTATTCAAATGCGTTGTTGATTTTTGACAATTGTAGTGTTTTGGAAACCAGTTTTGAAACTAATATGTATATTTACTCATTTCTTTCCAAAGATCGAGATATCAGTTGAATTGTTGACTGCTCTATGCTGATAAAAGCAAAAATAAATTGACTATTTTACAGCAGTATTCAAATAATTCTCTATTCATGTTGTAAATTACATATGAATGCTGTTGAGAATACTGCAGTCGAATGAGAGTTTTTGAGAACATTTGATTTAATGTAACATGATCCTGTTAAATGGAATATTATATTTCTCGTAATTTATGTTACAATTTACCTCATGTTCATTTTACTTAGTTTTTAAAAATGATCATTCAGAACTACCATCACGCACAATGCTTATTATTTCGAAATTAACAGAATTTTAGTTCATTCAAGTAAAGCGGTTATTACAATACAGATTTTAAGTTGATGCTCATGAAACGCTCAGCTTGGTTATTTAAACGAATGGCATGCTCTCATTCAGAATTAGGATTCAAAACGTAAAACTTCAAGTTTTTTAGGTCATTTTCATTCAGGTTAACAAAAATTGAAGGTTAGATTGTTCAGTAAATTGAACATTATTGAAATAAATAAAGTTCCTTTTCAACAGATGTAACGCGAAATCCGTTGTGTAAAAGACGATTCGATTTGATCGTAAACATTAATATTTTTTAAATTTCACGCCCAAGTTTAAGAGGATAACTGATGAAATTAGTAGGGTAACTATAATGAATATAGTAATTCACTTATTCTGACCTTATCAAGTAACGGTCGAATAATGATTTGTATTTTCCATTATAAATTCTTTTACAAGTTCAGGGATTTAGAACCACCAGTTGCTTATTACGGCTTTCCCCTTCTCAAAATTAATTCTCGATTGTGGTTAATCATCTATGGATTGATGTACAATCTGCAGGGATTTATTTTTTCGACTAAAATTAAAATACGAAAATTGAAACATTAAACCTGCTATTGTAATATTCGAGTACGACTGAAGAAATGCATAGCTTCAAGTTGATTGTAAATTTCTAAAAGTAATTTTAAGCAGGTTCATTATTATCAGAATTTTCAGAACGACTAACATAACATTCTCATATTCTTTCGTCTTGAACACGATTTCATCACTGAGGTTCAAGGTTAAGGCCTCATACACGCAGCAGCCAAGAAAGCAGGCAAGTTTGGCAGCATGTTTGGCTTGGAGGTTTTGCTTTTGCGCCCGTCCATTATCAGGGAATGTCTCTATCCCCCTTTTCTCTCATTACACCAGGTCTCCCATGGGAGGGAGGGAGAAAGCGGGAGATGAGGAGGAGCACCTAACAGCTCCGGAGCTCCAAGAAGGAAGGTTAGGGGGGCCGAGTAAGATGGCAGACACCACGAGTGTCACAGTTCGAGATTCTGCTCGAAGCGTGAAAGAGTTTCCTAAAGCCAACGCATTCAAGAAGAAAGAATACCGACTTGTGTGTCTAAATGGTGAGTAGAAATAACTTAACTACTCGGATTTTAATACAATTAAAAATGACGAAACAATTAGTAGATTATTCGAATTGAAGTCCTTGTACTGTTTCATCTAAGAAAATTGTCTTACAGGCATGATTCAAAAACAAAACCAGTTTTGTAAATTTATCTATATATGGAGCTTCTGCTGTGAAATTATTCAGTTGATGGCACTAATAATATCACATTGTGTCACTCCAAAGACCAGCAGTAAGTTCAGTTTCGTAAAAAGCTCAAATGCAAACCGAAAGCGATCAGTTAGCCATTAAATGCTTCTGACATGAAGAAATATCGACAGTAAACTTTTCAATCCAAACTACATTTTATAGGCACTTTCTCTTTGTATGACTACGTCTCTTTTCTCGAATGCGTAAATTTGTTCATGAGCAACCGTTTTACAGTACGATCAGATTACTCAATGCAATAAGAAATGTATACACTACTGATCACACGGACTAATCAAACGGAAAATGTCTCAATAATACAGCATCCATTGTTTGCAGTTCCAAGCCAGAATAATTCTTGAATGCTAACTACAGTATCAAATGATTAAATCTTCATGTAATACGAATGTTAAATATAAGCCCTATGAAAAAATGCACTATAATCTTTACTAAATGCGAATCGGATTGGTGCCTGAACCATAATTTTTCAGTTTAATAATTGAAAAAATGCGTCCGAAGTTGGAAAGCTGGCATTAAATAGAATTGTTTTCTTCACACTGTAGTATAATAATAATTATCAGTGAAAGTAGTTTCATGAGGGAAATTTGAATAGTTCGAACATATAGAACGTTATCGGTTGATATGTCTTCTGGCACAAGTTATCACAAAATTCCCACTACTTCTGAGCGTTGAAATTGTGTCAAGTAAAATATGCTTTAAATTAACCACTCGTTCAAGACGAGCGGCGCAGCTTTGCCTCCGAGGTGTGCAGACTTGGTACCGCAGAAGAAAAGCTGTTCCTGTGAGCCTCCAGAGGGCACTTACGTACCGATCTTTTTCCTTCGCAGGAATGTGGGGAGGACGAAACATAAACCAACCTCGCCAACGCTGAGGTCTTAACAAAATAGAGAGAGACCCTACGTGCAACATCATTTTAGAGCTAGGGTCGACTAGTGCGAAAAAAATAAGATCTCGAGTAAGCCCTTCTTTCGAGCTTACCAATGGAAACTATGTGGCAAAGATAGACAAGTCTACAGCGCACCTCCTATGGGGTGAATAGGAACGTATCTCAAGTCAGTTCTAGGGAATCAATCGTCACCATACATACACTATCAATTGTAAGCGATTTCTAGTCCTTAAAATAAATCTTTAGTTCATAGTTTTAACTTCCATTTCTATCAACTAAAAGAAACATTCTTTTCAAGAAAACAATGCACCGATTCTATAGAAACAAGTACGATCTCGAGGGTGCAGATGAAAGAGTGCCTCTCAACCTTCTCTTCAGACTCGAGCCGGCCAATTTTGCCTCGCTGATTATAACAAAATCGATTCTAGAATATTAATTAAACATCTCAGATTCTAGCGTAATGTTTCTACAGCGTTGATTAAAAAGTTCCGTTGCTTCAGCGAATATCTTTCAGAGGCGTTTGTCCTTCAGGAAGCATCAGTTATTATCAGCTCTAATTATTACTGAAATTTGTGCTGATTCAAGTACAATTTTCTTTTTGTTTATATTATACATAGAATTTTTCACTGCCCATGATGCAGAATTGATCCCGTAACGTACATTCCAGATCGCCTCCACTTCAACTCTACAACGACGACGCGACGACATCGATGAGACAGAATGTTTGTCCAACGAAATTCGTCCACGTTGATGTTTTAATATTAGTTAATCTTGAGCATAAATGTTTTAATATCAGTTAATCTTGTACGTTAATGCTTTAATAAAAGTTAATCTTGAACGTCAATGATTTAATATCAGTAAATCTTGAGGGTTGATGTTTTGATGTTAGTAAACATTGAACGTTAATGTTTTAATAGAAGTTTCACTTTGATGCTGGTGCTATGGTACAAATTTACCCTATACAACAGCACGACAGTATAGAAGTAGAAATTTATGTTGTACGCCGACGGTCCTGCGACTGTAAACATAAGAGCAACTATAAATCATCGACTCTAAAGGACTTTTTCAAATGTTGTAATCAATAGAAGAAACAGTTAATTTGCTGCGCTAATATATCACACTAAACGCATCACTCAAGTTTATAAAACCAATCTAGAAGCCTGAATTTTTTTGGTTGTAGTTATCGTGTCACTAATTATGTAGCACTGATTCTAACAGTATGGTATCAATGAAGGATGAATCGGTGCAATACTTGTCGCCCATATACACCGACAATTCAAAAGCATAAATTCATAACCACAATATATAAAATGGCTACATTTTTAGAGACCATCTTTAAAAAGTATTTTCATGATGTATCAGATAACGATTATTTTTTTGAAACAATTGCTTAGACATTAGTTCGCAGGAGCAATTTTGTCCTAAAAATTTTAGCGTAACTGGTTAAGTTTTACAAATCATATTCCAAAGCATAAATTTTGTTGCTCAAAATTATAACCTCAAATTTAAAATCGAAGATCTTTATTCGGAAGCTTTAAGAATAGAATAGAATAGAATGAGGCTATAGGAACGAACCTTGTGGTCCATTCTTGGGTCGGATAATTACTTCGAAAATTATTCGGTTGTTTACCCAAGTCCCATGCCGTATTTCTAGCCGCGTCAACCATGTCGGCAGCGGGATACAAGTTTCCAAGCGCAAATTTTTAAGCTTAAATGTTACAGCGCACATTTTGTTGCATACAATTTAATTGTAAATCTGCCATCTAAATTTATTACTTCAAATTTGGTGCCGTGAACTCGGGCCCCTAATTTTGATGGTGTTTTGGAATGGTACTTTTGCAGCTGTAAATTTATGACATGCGTGCAAGGACTGATTTTAACAGGTACGCTGGAGCTTGTGTGTTGAAGCAGATGCTTGGAAATAGTGGTTTTAAACCGACTATTGCGTTGCAATAATCCTGTTTTTATATTTTAGTGAAGAATGCTTAGTAATATTTAAATAATGTCAATTAAGCCTCCTGAACTTCATGTTGATAACTATGGAATGCCGTTGTCATAAATTCATTTAAGTAATAATTTTAGGGCAGTATTTAGGAGACCGAGTCTGTACAGTCACATAAGTATGCTAACTGAGGGATGCCGCGTGTAGGTACAGAGTTCAATCCCTCGTACCTGTTTTATGCTAAATTCACGAGATCAAAGGAGTTGAAACGACCATGTCATTTGATTTGACTTAGTAATGAGACATAAGGAGACTTATTTCATATAAATAGTTATTATTATATGTACTAACCTTGAGAGATGTGATCAGGTATATTATTTTAGTTTCAAATTTTAATTTCTACCCCCAATCTCATGGTAGAAATTTTACGGTGGAATATTATTGAATAATTTTTTTAAATAGAAGTACCTCAGTCATGATGCATTAGCGATGACTATCGCAGCAATTTTATGCATAACGCTTCTTTCATTTGTGCAACTTAAAACCGTCAATTCAATGACGCTGACATTACAAAACTGATTCTGCAATTATTGGTGTTCAATGTTAGTTCTACAACCCGAGTTCTGCAACCCCAGTTCTGCAACCCCAGTTCTGCAACCCCAGTTCTGCAACCCCAGTTCTGCAACCCCAGTTCTGCAACCCCAGTTCTGCAACGCCAGTTCTGCAACGCCAGT
>VCRD01003055.1:0-16478 GCA_006783055.1 Trinorchestia longiramus
CAGCAACAGCAGCAGCGACAGCAACAGCAACAGCAACAGCAGCAACAGCAGCAGCAACAGCAGCAGCAACAGCAGCAGCAACAGCAGCACACACAGTATTGCTCCTCCGGATGCAAGGTATGAACTTCGCTGGACGCTTTTCCTTTTCTCGCACCTCTCACACACACACAAACACTCAAACTCATGTACATATACGTACACACACACACAGATATTCATGTACACAAACACACACAGATATTTATGTACACATACACACACACTCACACGCACACACACACAAACTGAACTCCTACTGTACGACATGTTGCATTAAGACTGAATTTAGGAGTAAGTAACGACACAACACACGAGTTGTGTGAAGTTAACTGATGCAGTGCAGCGTGAGGCGCTGTGTGTGTGTGTGTGTGTGCAGGTGCTGGTGTGTGTGTTGCTGTTGGCATATTGCTGTTGCCATGTTGCTGTCTTTGTTGCTGTTGTCATGTTGTTGTCATTTGATGCTGTTGTCATGTTGTTGTCTTTGTTGCTGTTGCCATGTTGTTGTCTTAGTTGCTGTTGCCATGTTGTTGTCTTTGTTGCTGTTGCCATGTTGTTGTCTTGTTGATGTTGCCATGTTGTTGTCTTTGTTGCTGTTGCCATGTTGTTGTCTTTGTTGCTGTTGCCATGTTGTTGTCTTTGTTGCTGTTGCCATGTAATTGAGAGCATCAACAAAACATGGCTCGGAATATCGAGCCATCGGGAATAACTAATTCTTTTAAAGGCAAATAATTGACAAACGAAATCAACAAACAGTACAAGCGATGGTTGCAGTCAAGTAACTTATTTTCTATTGTTGTTCGAACGCTATTGATAATAATGTGGACTATAAAAATCTACTCTACATTATCGCATGATTCTGTTTTTAGTCAAAACAGAGTGAGTTTCATTATGCTCTTTGAATTTGTTAATAAAAGTTTACTCACTCGTTTGCATCGAAAAACAAGAAATGAAAATTATGATTTTATTTCGGTTGAACGGTTTAGGTGCAGAAACAAATCAGAGACTGCAGTTAGAACATTAATCAAAGTGAATTCGTTTCTGTGAAACTAATTAGGAAAAAGTACATGAGGACATTTGCTTACTAGACAACCAAGGTAATTCTCATACTAATGAGAATTCTTTTGGCCGGGAGGATGCCTAAATTTCCTCACTCACTGTCCTTTTTTTGTACCTCACTGGGTGATGCACGAACACAATTTCTCAATATTTTGCCTTGTTTTTCACTAGATTAGAACCGACAGTTCGATGTCTGTGTTTCAAACAAGCAGTTTATGAACGAATAACAAACGAAATAAAAAACGACTATATGAGGACAAGGCGTATCATAGACCCACGACCAGCATATACTGGCCTCTACTTTGTCTTGAGGTCAGTTGTACAGTACACGCAGTCGGGTGAGGTCCTCTCGATTGTAGCCCTGCACTCTCACTGGACAACTGTCTTCAATGATGCCAAGAAAGCACAGCTTTTTATTAAAAAAAACAGATAAATTTTTGAAGACGATTTAGCATTTATGGACGGGAGATGAGTGGTGATCTTGTGTTCGTATTTGTCTTGAGTGTTTGACAAAGAATAATTCATTTTGTGGGAATAAGTAGTATTTTGATTAGAGAATTTAAACTGTTTCAGTAGTTATTCATCATTTGATCATTATTCAATAAGCAAATGAATAAAAACATATATTATTAGATGCGTTTCAGGGATAAAATAGAACTATATACAGTTTTTTTTACGAATGTATAGGGAATGAAACACCACTAGTTTAAAAAAGATGAATCTGATTCTTAGATATTCCTCATAAAAAGTAACTTAAATGTAAAGACCAAACTCCGTAGACTTTCTGCAGCATTGTGATTCAACTAAATAGTTATTCATAAGTTCATGAACTTAGTTCGGGAACTTATGATTTAATTTAATTAATTCATGATTATGAACCTAATTTATGAACTTAATTTATGAACTACTCAAATTCATTCAACTGAGAAGTAGTACAAGAAAATATTCTTTACGTACATAAAAATAACAGATGTTGCAAGGAGATTTAATTGGTTCTACCTAATCTAATGTCCACTTGGTAATTTTCAGGTAGAGTACAACTCAAGATTAATAATTGAGGTCCCAGTTCTTACAAGTACGACTTATAAAACTTTAAACTTATTGATTATCCTTTTGTTCTATATCATCAGAAGTGCTGACACTCCTCAGAGGAGCATCAGAATTACAACGAGAAGCTCAATTGAATTGTGAAGCAAAGGAGCACGCGCTCGAGGTCAATATTTAATTTATGTTCCTTCATCGTCAACTGCAATCCAATAATGTTTGTGGAAATTACATGAGATGTTTTTCCCTTTTTACTACAATGTTTTGTTACTATCATGCTATGTATTGTTACTATCTAAATTGTTACTACAATGTTTTGTTACTACCATTTCTTGTTACTACCATAACTTATTACTACCATTTCTTGTTGTTACCATAATTTGTTACTACCATGTTTTGTTACTACCATAATTTGTTACTACCGTTTCCTGTTACTACCATAACTTATTAGTACCATTTCTTGTTACTCCCATAATTTGTTACTACCATGTTTTGTCATTACTATGTTTTGTTACTACCATGTTTTGTTACTACCATAATTTGTTACTACCGTTTCCTGTTACTACCATAACTTATTAGTACCATTTCTTGTTACTCCCATAATTTGTTACTACAATGTTTTGTTACGACCATGTTTTGTTACTACCATGTTTTGTTACCACCATGTTTTGTTCCTATGATACAAAAATTGCTCCGTAGCTCATGACCAAAATTTGAGTGTTGCGTTTAGATTGAGAAATAAATAGTACGGACCAGTACACACAAGACAATCTTAGTCATATCACGTGACTGAGATTGTTCTTAGTCATGTGATATCTTAGTTGTTAGTCATATCACATGTGATATAACTAATTGATTCACATGTGATGTAGGCTAAGTTTTGGGTCAGGTTCGAATTTACTTTTCTCAAAGTTAGATGCAGTACTCATGGGTTACACACAATTGATGTAAATGTATCATAGTATATGCAATAATGCAATAAATGAGTCTTCTCACCACAGGTCTGGCAACTATGTCGCTTTATCACAGCTTCATACGCATCAATAGAATACGACTGTTATAAAATGTCATTCGTGCTCTAGAAAATACAAAACTAAACAGTGAACAAATCAAAAGAAAAAGTCAGGAAATTAAAATTTTCAGGTGGATAAATAATTGAATATTTGTTTACTTTTTTAAGTCGTCAGGCCATAAGCTGTGAAAATATTATAAATAAATAATCAGGTGATAAGCTTTTCTGTTAGTTTAAGGAGTCCGTATGATAAGTTGCGTCAATGTGCAATGAACGCAGCAACTCATTTCGATAGAAGAGAACCTAGAGGCCACTGAGTAATGGTGTTAGTTTCACGTAGACTTCATTGCAATAAATGCGGGCCCACCAGTATTTAATATAAGAGAATACATATGATACATTAGGACGTTATGTGTGGGGGCAAATTTTCTGAATGAATTGCCTACAATTAGTAGCTTTAGTGACCTACAAAAAGGAATTCGAATTTTAATGCAGTGAAATATATTTGACTTTAGCAACAGTTGAAATGAACGTAACTGACTGTGCTCGGATTGATCATGACGTTAAGAATGAAATGTTCGTTTTTCTAATGCATCAAGTTTCGTGGTAGTGAACTTTCATGTTTTTCCCTGAAATGTTGTTGTTCAAGAGCATTGAACACATGCATCATCATTTCTCCACATGCACTTCCTAGTGTTGGATGATATTGTGAGTTTTCTCATACAAATAAATTCTTCTTAGCCAATGGATAGAACCAAAATTTATGTTGCTTACGAATATGAGTTCTGTCGTGGAAGCATTGACAGCTCGAAACATCAATGAGGTTTTGGAGAAGATGTGGCGAGTGAGCGCAACTGTACGTCGATGTTTTGAGAAGTTTTGGTCTGGTGACTTTACTCTTGAAAATCAGCCCTGTAGTAGACCACGACCATCTCCTCTTGCTGGCCAGAATTCTTATTCTCGTAAATAAGTTACTCATGAAATGACAAAAATATGTTGATAATGAAAGTGCATACTTTGATTAAGCTATATTGCTTTTTGTTTGAGAAAACGTAAAATAGATTTTCTGTTCAAAATCGGGCATTTGATACTTAATGACTTGATATTGCGTAGACTGACAGTGCTGGAGCTGCTGGATAGAGCTAGTGGACTACCTGAATTGATTTAACTAAACTGAGAAGGAAGATTGAACTGAATTGACTAGACTTTGCTGATCAGTGAGAACTGTATTGGCTAAATGAGAAGAAATTAAGGAATTCTACAGAATAAAGGTCCACTCAAGTATCTGAGATGTAGTTCGCTGAACTAACTTTCCTATCAAACTACAAGTATAGGCTAGACTGACTTGACTAAACTGAATTAGTTGAATTGGCTGAACTGACTATTGGATTAACTAAACCATGTTAAATTCAATTTAAAATAGGTCAAGTTCGGTTTAAAATAAGTCAATTTAAATTTAAACTGAATCAAGTGCATGTTATTTTATTTTTCACAATAAATAAAAATCAATGTTTTGTTCCTAGGATATTTGTTCATCTTATTAAAGAAATGAAGTCTGCATTCTAAAAATTGAAGTCTGCATTCAGTTTGAATTAACAATAACACAACTTGCGAGAATATATGGAACTTGTTAATGTGTTAGATATCAGAATTAAATATTATCTAATGCCAGCACTGTTTATTGAAAGGCATTCGTTATCAATGGAAACATGAAGAAACTGAGTAATACTCCCCTGAATTTCGTTCATTTTAAATTGAACTTTTAAAATGAACTTAATTAACTTTAAATGGAACTTGACTTCGTTGAATGTCATCATGAAGTCCCTCAGCACTGCAACTAAAGTTTTTTGAAAATGACCTAGAAGGTTGAAACGTCGATATATATATATATATATATATATATATATATATATATATATATATATATATATATATATATTTATATTTATATATATTTGGAAGCACAGTGTTTAATTAATTATCAATAAAATTGATATAATTGAAAACAAGTGTCCTTGCTCTTCTCTTTCTGGTTAAACTTTGCAAAAAGTGAAACATTAATATTAATAAAATAAAATCAATTATGTGTGAAATAACTTTCCATTATTCTTGCTCAGTGTCCTTGCTGTATTTCCTCATATTAGCTTTCCTCATAATAGATAGTAGTGTTTTTGAGTACAAAATATCCTTTGCATCAGTATATTACATACTCGAGAAAACTTTAAAATTTCTATTTTCCTTCGATATGGAACAAATTTTTTTGGCTTCTTTACATTTTGTTCTATTAATTTTTAAAGTGGTAAAGTGACTTTTGCTCTACTCATTCACTATATTATCCTGGAACATTATCAAGAAAGTTCCCGTGGCGTAAAAATAACCACAACATTTTTAGGGCTTGTGAAATAGTTCGATGTTTGGAAAAATTTGAAATGATTTAAATTTTGTATTTTTTCATCTTCTGTTGAAATTTTAACTGAAGCGTTCAGATAAGAGATGTAACTTTAAGCATTTATGTACTTCTGTTCACCCAAATGTAAAACTAACTTTCGCAAGGTACATTAAAACGACTATAGAAAAGTTTACGAAATTCTTCAGAGAGTTACATCAGCCTTTACATCGCGCAAACAACTTCAGTGTTTTTTGCAAAAACAGAAGTGGACAAAATTGATGCGAAAACTGGGGAAAATTAGGACTTTCAATAAAGTTTTTGGTTCGATAATTGAATGAGTGGAAAGTGGAGAGGGCTGACGGTGTTCGCTTTGCTGATCACCATGGAAGCCCTGGAGCTGCCAGGGGTGAGAGCTCAGCTGGACAATGAAGACTCCATGCTGGGTGAGTGCAATCATAATGGAATCACGAAACTGGAGACAAGATTATCAGTGAACAAGTAAAACTGGGTAATTGGGTGAGGATAATTGCAGCTAAATTATTAGTTCAGAGGATATATCATACCTACCTGCTGTTGATTTGTGCTTACATGGTAGTTTAAAGTGGGTGGCTGGAAAGGAGTTTTTTCTGCAATAGATAAGGTAAATAAAATTGAGTAATTTAGCTATGACAATTTTGTAATTAGACCATAGGATTTATCATTATTCCATGCTGTGGATTTGTGCTTAGTAGTTATTAGTGAATTGTGAATGAAACACGTTACTCATTTAATTACTGCCATGTGAAAGAAGGATATTTTGGCAGAGTAGTTAGTGGATGTTGACTTTGTGGGATTTAGGCATTGAGGAAGGAAATTGGGTTTCATTTGGTAATTGTGAACGCATGGGAATAACTAAAGCAAAACGGGCTACGTTTGCTGATCATTAGGAAACGTCAGCATAAAATGGATTGTGTTTGATAAACCGATAGGAATAATACAATAAAATAGATTGTGTAGGTAAACACATGGAAATGATTATAACACTGGATTGTAACACTTTTTTTACACGGGATTGTAACACATGGTTGCAGCACGTTATTGTGGTAACGCGTGACTGCAGCGTGTCCCTAGTAGACAGGTCAAATGGGGCCCATGTGGGGCCCACGTGGGTCCCTGGGCTTTGGATGGGCGGCATCAAAATATATATATAAGCTCCTGGGCATAGAGTGGGCAGAAGATGGTTTTGTCATGAAACCTAAAATCTGGGTTTTACATGGGTTCGTAATATGGATATGATATGACTAGCCATGGGAATTTCCCTACATGGTCAGCCCAGGTGTAAATTCTCAAAAAAATGCGTACTATCCTCATAAAAAAATTTTCACATGTTTTTTTTTCCAAAAAACCACATGGAGCCCACATGGGCTGTGATGGCCAACCACATGGGCCCCACATGGAGCCCATGTCTGTATCTACTAGGGGTGTTTGTAGCACGTGATTGTAATATGTAATTATAGCACGGGATTGCAGCACGTGGTGCACCATGTCATACCACGCGTTAACACTTGCACTTAAACATCATGCGAACGAATGTCATACCATGAATATGTAAAATCACTCATTTTACACAAATTTGTAGCAGTGTATTAGTGAATTGAACACGTCGGCTCAGAGACACTAAATGCAATACTGAGAATTAAGTTCAAAATTTAATTTTGAGGGTTTCACTTCAAATTTTTGTCATGAGTTCCATGTGCAATTCCAGCGAATAGAGGAAACTAGTCATTTTCATCTTTTTCAATTGTACTGTTTTATGAAGTTAAATAGTTCCAGTAGTGACAAACACGTATAGTTTTCTAGAATGCGTTTGTAGAAAGATATTGTGCATTTTAGCCTTTTAATAAATATACATTTAACGAATATAGTTTCCTAATGAAAATTTTTGGTAGGAAATTTAAATTACATTAACAATTTTGACAAAAATTTTCCTTAGTTTGTACCACATCTTTTGGCTGTTTGTAGAACGAAAACGTACATTTTAGGTATTGCTCATCATTTTTATTCAAATAAAATATTTACTGTGTTCACATCCTTATCTTTATTCCACATTAATTTGCTGTCTTTTCTTCGATAAATTACTATTTACTGTATATATTTCCTCTATTTTTTATAATTCACATCGTTTCATGCGCCCAAAAGTTTTTTCTTCGCAGTTCTATGAAAAATAACTAATTTGTAGTTTCCTACCTAGACCAGGGCTGTAGTACAATTAGTTGCCTACCTAGACCAGGGCTGTAGTATAATTAGTTGCCTACCGAGACCAGGGCTGTAGTATAATTAGTTGCCTACCTAGACCAGGGCTGTAGTATAATTAGTTGCCTACCTAGACCAGGGCTGTAGTATAATTAGTTGCCTACCTAGACTAAGGCTGCAGTATAATTAGTTGCCTACCTAGACCAGGGTTGTAGTATAATTAGTTCGTGGAAACTATTTTTGTTTCATCCAATGAAGGAATAATTTGCAGCATTGCAGACTTTCTTCCTGGATTGTTTTGTCACCTTGTTTCCTAGTCACCTTATCCCATTGTCACCTTGTCATCTTGTTCCCTATACTCCTTGTCACTTTGTCATCTCGTCTCCTCGTCACCTTGTCACCTTGTCTCCTTGTCACCTTGTCTCCTTGTCTCCTTGTCTCATTGTCACCTTGTCATCTTGTCCCCTATGCCCTTTGCCACCTTGTCATCTCGTTCTCTTGTCACCTTGTCACCTTGTCCTATTGTCACTTTATCTCTTTGTCATCTTGTCACCTTGTCCATTTGTCCCTGTGTCCCCTTGTCACTTTGTCACCTTGTTATCTTGTCACGTTGTTACCTCGTACCTTGTTGACGATCCTTAATTATCGCTCACCAAAATTAGTTTTTTAATCATGTTTGCCTTATGTAACCCGAGGTGAATAATTGTAATGTTTATCTCATGATTCTTTTTGTTATTGTGATTATTGTAATTAATTTGAGAGCAACACAGGTTATTGATTTCATGCTTCTGTTGTTCCGCGCTACCCCCTGCAGCCTTGGCATCAGTCTACCCATTTGCGACAATGTTATTTTTCTATATTAATCATTAGCATTGTTACTTTTATTAAGAACTATACTGATATTAAATATACAGGGTATCCATAAAGTCTCTTCACCATTTCAAAAATTATTACAAATGTGGTTGATAAGACATTTTATTCAGATTTGTTTTATTGTATTCAGTGTTTATTAAAGTTTTAAATCACATTCTGTTTTTGTGTGTTTCAGGGAGCCTGTTTGTAAAAGAGGTGCTGTTGAGACTTCATGAGAGACTTTATGGACACCCTGTATATCATTATTACTATTATTATTATTTTTTATAATTTTGTTATTAACAATAAGTGTTTCTTTTTCTTCTTCTTTTTCTCATTATTATTATTTTGCGGTTACCGTTAATACTGAGAATATTGGGTAAATATCACCAATATTCAAGTCAGAAATATCCTACCAGTGCTGTATCTGGATCCTGATTGGCTGGGAGGCAGGGGGGAGGAGACCAAGGCTGCGGTGGTTGCCGCTGCTGCTGCTAGTCCTATGACCAGGGGCTCTGTGACTACCAGGTGACTTGTGTGGTGACTTGTGTGGTGACTGTGTGGTGACTGTGTGGTGACTTGTGTGGTGACTTGGTGGTGACTGTGTGGTGACTACCAGGTGACTGCGTGGTGACTGTGTGGTGACTTGTGTGGTGACTGTGTGGTGACTTGTGTGGTGACTGTGTGGTGACTTGTGTGGCGACTGTGAGGACTGTGTGGGGACTGTACGGTGACTGTGTGATGACATGCCAGGATAACATTACCTAGTAAGCTTAACACAATTTACTGTACAATCAACATCTGTAATCTGTGTTTTATATGACCAATTTTCTGCTGGAAATATCTTTGGTATACAATAGTTTACAAACCATTTTTAAGAACCTTTCTCGGAAAATCATGTGAAATTGAAAATTCAATTTTCACACAATTTCAACTTAGAGTCCTCTGACTAGCGTACAGGTAACGGGAAAATTTGGAGGCCACACTTTTCTCAAAGTACAACTAACAATTAAACTTTCTGTGCTGGACGCACTATGTATAAACAGCAGTGAAATTTTGCTGACAAAATTTAGTGATGTGTTCAGTGATGTGTTCAGTGATGTGTTCAGTGATGTGTTCAGTGATGTTGATGTATAATCAACGTGCAAAAAAGCATGGTGACTAACCCGAGTACATAAAATTTAATTCGAATACATTTATAATTGAATTCGAGTACATTTAAAATTTAATCTGAGTACATTTATAGTTCAATTCGAGTAGATTTATAATCTAATCCAATAACGTTTATAATCAAATTCTAGTACATTTATAACCCGAGTTTAATCCAGGTACGTTAAAATCTTAGTTTAGATGTTATCTTTCACCGAGAAGTATCTCAAGCGCTTACAAAGCAGACGTTAATTTTCATATTAAACGAAACACATGGAAAAAGTTCCTTCTTGTTTGTGGAATTACTGGAGCATCGGGCAAAGTCAGAGTACCAGAAATGAATAAAGTACGAAGTACTATGAATGAATAAAAGAAAAGTACCAAAGTGCAACGTAGAGTAGAATATAGCAACAGGGACTACCCGTTTGGTCCATTCTTGGGTTGCTATGTTCAACGAAAGAATAAAGTACAAAATATCCCAAATGAATTTAGTAAAAATTACCATAAATGAATACAGTACAAAAAACCATTAACACGTTTCCTGTGATTGCCTAGCCGGTGCAACTCTTTACTTTGTACACACAGTGACTATTATAGAAAGCTTTGAAAAAATTACAGAACCTAACTTGAGTGACCCATCGGTGGGTCACTTCGCAGGAAATGTGTTAATGAATAGAAATTTCGTGTTCCTGCTGCAGATTCGTGCAGACGCTGCAGGAGGCACAGGAAATGAACGCTTCTGCTGTGCTGACGATGACCTCCTGTGATGTCAGCAACAGCTGGCAGGAGGCTCTGGCTGACACCGAGGTTCTACACATTGCGCTGACTCGTTAGTGTGCGGGAAATTGCCTATCTTATAAATAAGAAAGCTAGAAATTAACTGAGTTAGAAGTTAACTGAGTTAGAACATGGTTAATTACAGACTGGTTAAGTTATAAATAAGAAAGCTAAAAATTAACTGAGCTAGAAGTTGACCAAGCTTGAAATTGATCAAATTAAAAATTGATTTCATTACTCGCTCTAATTTTGCTGGACCTGACGTCGGCTGTCAGCTGCTGGGTGCGAGCGTCTACAGTCTCCCAGAGCGCTGACACTCCCCGTGCTGTGGGGCACGTCGGGGCTTGTGCAGGTCATGACAGACATCCTGCAGGCCAACCTGCTGGCCTTGGGTGAAGTCACACTCATCTCTGATGACTCTGCAGGTATGTAGGTGGTATGTAGGGGGTAAGTGGGTGGTATGTAGGTGGCATGTAGGTGGCATGTAGGTGGCATGTAGGTGGTATGTAGGGGGTATGTAGGTGGTATTTAAGTGGTATGTAGGTGGTATGTAGGTGGTATGTGAGTCACGCTCTGTGTTGGACGTCATGTATGTACCACCAGCTTGGTCGACTGGTGGACGAACCCGCTTGCGATGCGGGAAAACCCGGGTTCGAAACTGCAACCGCCGTGGTCTGTTTGTACTTGACCGTCGGCTGCTAGAATTAAGACATGGGATTTGGGTATTGACCCAAGAATGGGCCAAAAAGCTCGTTCCTATTGCCTCATTCTATTCTATGTTACATGTATTTACCAGAGCCATCACTTTCTGTCGTGGGTAGAATTTAAGTGGCTCTCTGCGTTGCCCTAATGAGGAGTAGTGGGTTGTGTACCTGTATGAAGATACACCTTATATACTGATTTTATTTGCTATGTACAAGAGTTGTGGAGCTGGAGTGTGAGAGTCAATGGAGTTGCATATTTTAAGGGGGAGTCAGAGTCGGTTTTTCAAATATGTTGGAGTCGCTAAATACTCCTTCAACTCCACAAGCCTGTGTACAACCCATGATCTGGTCGTGCTTACATCACAAGGAAACATTTCGATGAGAATAAAGAAAATCGTGTTTCTTCAAGCTTACAATTTATGACAATACAATTTCCCTTTTTTTCCAATCGAGGGGGTCACTAAATCGACCGAAAATTTACTGCCACGCTGTTTTCATTCTTTGGTCCAAAATTTTCCTATCTTAGAAATTCGTTTTTTGAAATTTTCAGAGCAGTTTCCTTAAGCTCGTCCAGGAATACAACAGTGACTATATTTGCTAGACAACCAAAAACATCAAAGTTATATCTTCTCCGTCACAAACGCATCTAAATTCATGTTTTTCACATTAACAATTTTATATTCATTGTTTATTCATAGGTTCGTTGTTCGTTTTTACTCGGGACATGAAGTGTCTTTCCATTCACTAATACAAACTTTGAAATGTTGTAATGTCTTTTGGAAAATATTTCAAAAGATTAGGTCTAAATGCTCCTCAATATTGAATATTTTGGTAATTATAACCACAGTGTGTTAATTTCTATGTCACAGGTGAAGAGAAATGATCTCAACTGAGGTGCTAAATTCAATTAAAAATGTAAAAATATGAAAATAAAATTATGAAAGTACGGCTTGAACGTTTAAAGTGAGTTGTTTTCTACAAAACTACATAAAAACAGTAACAAATACAACCACACTGTCTCGTAAAACACTGGGTTGTAAAGTACTGTCTTGTAAAACATTTGTGTAACGATGCTTTCTTTCACAAAAGGAGTTGTAACTAACAAAGCTTCACTGACTATGCTTATGTTTATAAAAAAGTCAACACTGGGTAAAATTAATTGCTTTTCATTTTATTTAAACGAGTGTCTGCTTGAACGAACAGAACAGTGTGGTGCACAGTAGCTGACACTTTTGAGACATGTTGGTGCACAGTAGCTGACACTTTTGAGACATGTTGGTGCACAGTAGCTGACACTTTTGAGACATGTTGGTGCACAGTAGCTGACACTCTTGAGACATGTTGGTGCACAGTAGCTTGACACTCTTGAGACATGTTGATGCACAGTAGCTGACATTCTCGAGACATGTTGATGCACAGTAGCTGAAATTCTCAAGACATGTTGGTGCACAGTAGCTGAAATTCTCAAGACATGTTGGTGCACAGTAGCTGACATTCAAGATGCTGACACTGCGCAACAGGGTTTGTGTTCTTGTCTGTGACAGACGAGGAGACGCTGACGTCAGTTCTGAGGCTCCTGGAGAGAGCAACTGCTGGCACTCACATCGTGACCACCATAGAGCTGACCGTGGGGGCTAGGTGAGTGTGGAGGTGTGTTGGAAGACCAGGTGAGGGGCTAGGTGAGTGTGAAGGTGTGTTGGAAGACCAGGTGAGGGGCTGGGTGAGTGTGGAGGTGCGTCCGTACTTGTACTTTTAGAAACGCATCAGCAAGGAAAACAAGTCATAGTTATCAGTGAATGCTTGAAAGGTGGTGTAAAGAAATGCGTGTTTGTATTAGAGTTTAAATTTTTACGCATTAATGCTACGTCAATATGCTTTGAGTAGCTTTAGAAAAATTTCACACATTATTACATTATTATTTTCACACATTAATTTTGACCCATCGTAATTCAGTCACGGAGTGAACTTGAACAATTTCGTATGGTGGAAAAATTAGTGACGAATATTTTTGCGTTTTTGCTGATGCTTGTGGGTTGTGCTGCTCCGCCAGGATGGATGAGCTGCTGCTGCAGTCCCTCACTCCTCGCCCTGGAGAGCCCAAATTCAAGACCCACATCGTCATGGTGGCCACCAACCGCATCCAGGAACTGCAGACCACTGTGAGTCATAAAAACCTGAAGACCACTGTGGGTAGATAAAAATGGCAAACCACTGTGAATAATAAAAAGCTGTAGACCACCGCGAGTGATAAAAGCTGCAGACCATTGTGAGTCATAAAAACTGCAGACCACTGTGAGTCATAAAAAGCTGCAGACCACTGTATGTCATAAAAAGCTGCAGACTACTGTGAGTCATAAAAAGCTGAAGACCACTGTGAGTATATAAAAATTGCAGACCACTGTGAGTAAATAAAAACTAAAGACCTTTGGGACTAGATAGGAACTGCAGACCACTGTGAGTAGATAAAAACTAAAGACCTGTGGGAGTAGATAGGAGCTGCAGACCACTGTGAGTAGATAAAAACTGCAGACCACTTTGAGTAACCAAGGATCTTTTCGGTCAATATCACGTATATTTAATCACGGGTTATCCAACAATTCTAGCTAAACTAACTGAAGATCCTTTCAAAGATATGAATTAACCAAAGATCTAAATTTTACCAAGATATTACCTGGCGATAAACTAGGTGTTATTTAGTGATTAACAACGGGCACACAATTGGGCGAGGGAATTTTAGTGTAGCATGGCGTTGTACGCGTTTTTCGAATTTTAGTACGAAACAACTGAATGATTGTTTTTTATTTAAATATACCGCGTATCGACTGACAAACATACATCATTAATATAATTGGTAAGCAATCTTACACCTTTGATAGAGTAACGGCATCGCACTAACAATCATCCATACAAGTTCGAGGTCTTCTTTTGCCGTGGGAAGGAGAGATGGAGTTTGAGGATCGAGGAAATTTAGATCGTCCGCGAAATGCCAGAAAATTTCAAATGAGTAAAAATGAAACATAATATTCTCGTGATGCCTTAGAAGAGCAAGAGGCAGGTATAAATGAACATTTATGCTATTCCACTAAAAACTTAAAGAAAGCTGGTATCATCTGTATCTGTACTCTGTTTCATCTGTTTCATTTTTTTATTGAACTCTAACTGCAGTTTTCAATATTAAGGGAGTTTCTGTTACAACATATATTTTAAAAAAGCACTAACTTTGTTCGTGAGTATTATTTTTCCTCTTCCGTAAGTATTATTAATTCACCAAACATTTGGGTACTCGACATCACTACACAAGGCACGTGCCCTGGGCTTCATGGGATCAAAGCACGAGTGGCTGTTTGTGGTTACGGACACCAATAACCAGCAGGACGACATGTCACCCTACATGACAACCATGGTGGATGGGGACAACCTTGCGTTTGTGTACAACACGTCTCAGGCCAACCCCACCCAACCATGTGAGGTAAGTAAACAACTTCATGTGTTGGAAAAGATAATTTTGAGGAAATATCGCCTTAAGGTGGAGGTGAAAAAAGAATAATTTTGAGGGTAAAATGAATAATTTTGAGCGAACAGTTCCATATGGTAGAGAAGCAAGAGGAGTAATTTCTGTTTAATAGGGATAATTGAATAGATATAATGAAATTGGTATCTAACATGCGTATACATACCATGTTCCTACACTGGCTCGTATAAATATTTTAATGAAATATACTACGATCTCAAAAACCGAGGAATATTACTCCATTCGTTACAACTTTGCCAGTGCATGAAATAAAGCTCATGACCATACACTGACGACTCAAAGCTGTTTTTGCTGACCTAAGAATTGTTATATAGTGGAATATATGTATTTCTAACTATTGCGTTTACTAACTCTAGGGTGAAATATATCTCTAACTATTGTTTTAACTATCTCTAGGGTAAAATATATATCTTACTATTGCGTTAACTAACTCTAGGGTAAAATATATATCTCTAATTATTGCTTAACTAACTTAAATGTGAAATATATATCTCTAACTATTGCTTTAGCTAACTTAAGTGTAAAATATACATCTCTAACTATTGCTTTGACTAACTCAAGTGTAAAATATATACATATCTCTAACTATTGTTTTGACTAATTTCAACTTTAAGGAAGATCCGTTGTGCGTCGTGCGTCTGGCGGTGGAACTGTACGCGACGCAGTTCTCCGTTGTGCTGGAGGAGGAATTAGAGATCTACTATAAGGTAGACTTACTGCACTTAGGTAAACATTTATTGGGAAAACGATGCACGATTTTTGTCTACAATGCACGCAATTTTAACGTACTTTGTATGTTTTTTCTCTGTACAGGAGGGTTGATATATCGAAAGATTTCCTCTGAAATTTGTTTGTTCCTAAATTTGTAATGCGAAAATACTGTCACTACTGTGCGACACATGTCTTAAATGTTACATTTCACACTGTCACTACTGTGCTGAACACATGGCTTGAATGTTACACTGCACACTACCACTACTGTGCAGAACACACATCATGAATGTTACACTGCACACTGCCACTACTGTACAGAACACACATCATGAATGTTACACTGCACACTGCCACTACTGTGCAGAACACATATCATGAATGTTACACTGCACACTGCCACTACTGTACAGAACACACATCATGAATGTTACACTGCACACTGCCACTACTGTGCAGAAGACACATCATGAATGTTACACTGCACACTGCCACTACTGTGCAGAACACAAGCCTGCAAACAACGTATAATTGAGGGACAGGAAGGTTTCTCCTGAATATCAAATGTTATTCTCAGGACACACCTGTACACGAAAGTGTTCAATTTTTTATTTCTTTACTTCGTGGTCGCCATTACACTTTTCATAATTTGCTTGCTTGCTTGGTTATGCATTTATGGCGCTCACAGTGCGTGACGTCAATGAAATCTATGTATATACACTGAAACGTTGAATCAAATTGTCTAGATGTCAGTCTTGAACTACGGAATCATAATCACGTTGTACGGAATACCTCATAGGCAGGATATTATTTATATGTCTTTGTTTATTTGATTTATGTGCAACTGTTTTGTAATGGCTTTCATTTTATTGTATGAGAATGTAGGGGAGAATATGAATCACGTTTATTACTGACTGCTGAAAAATAAAAGAGGGATGGAGAGAAAGGGAGAGAGAGGGAGAGAGAGAGAGAGAGAGAGAG
>VCRD01003055.1:17057-32482 GCA_006783055.1 Trinorchestia longiramus
CCCAAATTATTGACGCAAAGGGTAGTCACATAGAATGATTTTGTTCTGTAGACAATAACGAACAAATAAATACAAGTAAAAATTACGTTTTATCATTATTTGCCTTTCAAAATAGCGAATTTTAAAAAAAGTTATGTTAGTCCCAATTTAGCTGCACGACCCTGTATAAAATATCCTAAAAATTATTGAAACTGAAATTCTAAAATCAAACAAAATGCTGACCACAAGAAAAAACGCATACATTCTAAAAAGATATTTTGCCGATGAGAAAAATGTATACGTATCAAAACAACAGCATATATATTTAAAAAAATTAGAATATCATTGTAGCATATAAAATATCATTGTAGCATATAGAATATCATTGTAGTATATAGAATATCATTGTAGCATATAGAATATCATTGTAGCATACAGAATATCATTGTAGTATACATGCTACAACATGCACTGTGCTCTGACGCATACAGGTGTCAGAGGAAGAGTGGGATGACTTGAAGCCTACGCGCGCCCAGCGTTCAGAAGCCATAGTCTCCAAAATCCGAGTGAGTGATGCCATCTTCTCTTAAAATTAATACTAATTTTAATAACTTATACTGATATTAATGGTCCGAGTGAGTGATGCTTCCTTTTCGTAAAATTAATGCTAATTTTAATAACATACAAATTTTAATGATCCGAGTGAGTGTTGTTTCCTTCTCTTAAAACTAATGTTAATTTTAATAACATGCACTAATTTTTTTGGGTACATTTGACATGCGACAGATTTAGATAGAGGACACTTGGAATAATTATCGAAGTAATTATCCGGCCCAAGAATGGGCCAGAAGGTTCGTTCCTATAGCCTCATTCTATTCTATTCTATTCTATTCTATTCTATTCTTAATGGTAGTAGTTTGTTTAACACCAAAAAGTTAACTGATTTGCTTATATAGTGCTACTCCCTCAATGTAAAACAATAAATATTAAGTAACACTGAAGTGATATTCGTAATTTGAAAAAAGACTTTAGTAGTCTTTGTATATTATGGAATACTTTGGATAATATCGTAGAAGTTAAGGCAAAATTGAATGGCTGGAGAAACACAGGAATACGTACGCACGTAGAAGTGTTAATGAATTTGGAGCGAGATATTATCAGGTTCAAAAATATCCTGTCCTCTTATTTTGTTCTATTTAATATCAAGCGCTTTTTATCCTTCAGTACAGATATGGGGGAGAAAAAATGTTTTCAGAGCTTAGCTCTATTTGTTTCTACGACAAAATTTTCTTTCAAGTACAATGGACAACATCTTTCTTCTTTAATGTACAATGTGCAACATGAGTATTACATTGTATGATTTAATGGCCGGATATAATGAAAAAAGGAGTTTTTACCAAATATACATAACTGGAATTTCATTGAGTGGTGGGGAGTGGACGCAAATACAGAAGGAACTGCACGTCTGTTCATAGTACCGTGTCATGAATTATTAAGTTTTCGTAATGAAGTATTTGCTACAACACAGCTCGCTCTGCATCTCCATACTGAGAACTCCTCTAAACTCACAAAGGAAACGTCCGTTTGTGGAATCCAATACCGCCATACAAGCGGAGAAAAAGAATTGTGTCACTTATACTCACTCCCATCGCTTTCTTAAATGTAAATGTATCTTCAATAAAGCGATTAAGAGCCACTGTCAGTTAGTTGTGAACGCCTTCTTCAAAACTGCAATGAGACTAGAAGAATAAATTGCACCAATTTCATAAAAAAGAACAGTAAAAGTCAGATATCCGTAAGACTTGCGTTTTAATTATTATTGCGGCTGAATAAGAGTTTACACATGAGTGTCATAACAAACTAAAGAGCTTTCCTGACTGCTAATAATTTAAGACTGAAGAGTTAATTAATGGTAGACTAGTTTCATAGCATGGACATGACAACCCGGCTTATGCGTGCGTTGCAACGGACGTGGAGCCGTGAAAGCTGTGTCAATAAAACCGTATTTTATAGTTACTTATGTCATCCTATTAATAGAGATATTAATGTCATCCTTTTTATAAAGTTACATATGTCATCCTATTTTATAGAGTTACTAATGCCATCCTATTTTATAGTTACTTATGTCATCCTATTTTATAGGGTTACTAATGCAATTCCATTTTATAGGGTCACTAATAGGTTTTTATTTTCAAGGTTACTTACGTGATCCTATTTTATAGGGTTTCACAAATAGCTTGATTTTGAAGAGTTACTAACACTACCATATTTTTAAATTACATACATAACTCGATTTTTTAAAGCTACCCATATGAGAAATTAGGTAGCATGTAATATTGTGCCTATTTTACTTCAAATTATTGGTAAGAGTCTGCGAAATAAATACCCAGCACATTGAAAATATAAATATCTTCTAATGAACCGTATTCAAATTGTTATTGATGTGTCTATCAATTTCAATTTTTCTGAAGCTTTAACCTTTTGTATGAAGGGAAAGAAATTAATCTGACGTGTGTATCACGAATTTCTTACACTTACTAACAGAATTATTCAGAGGTGTGCCACTTAATTCGTACGCCACAAATTAAGATTGAAACCTAGAATTCTCTAAATTTAACATTTGTATAGAGGATCCTTAAATTATTGTTTTATTTTGAGGTTTATTCTTTGTCAGAGTATCAGAGGATTTTTGAAACGTTAATGTCAAGGTTTCGATTATTCAATAATATTGCAATTTTTTTATCCAATATTATTTTAGCAGTTAATTTGTGAAGCAGCACAAGAATAAACATTTAAGTTTTATCTATACTGAGCTAGTGTCAATGAAGAAATCTTTTATTAAGAAATAACAAATCTATCGTACTTATTGGGTAAGACGAAATTTTAAATATTTTATACATCCTACAGATGAGTTGTGATCATTGGAAACAACTTTACTTTAGAGATAAATATAATTCGGAAAAATTTATATTTGTGCATAATATATGCATTGACTTCTCTGGTAACTTATGATGATATTGTACATCAGGCTAAACTGCACACCTGAACACCTATTGTATTAGAATATAACATTCCGTTCGCCATGATTAATTGTGATGTCCAGCTCACAGGTCCTTCTTTGTCCTGGAATTAATAGCTTCAGTGCAGGGCCACTTACACCAACAACTTATCACTTATTTCACAATGTTTCTCTGGAAAACGTGCCCTAGTTAAATATTGAATAAGACATCATTGGATAGTTTTTATCTATAATTCATGCGTCTGTTTCATTCGTTTTGCGTTCTAGTGATATCACCGTACCAACGGTTCTCTATTGAAGATCTCTGGTGTCTAAAAGATTTAAAAGTGGTTGTCAAGTGTGGGCTCTTAATCTGTAGCCAGATTAGATCGGGAAGTCATTCTAGGAACAACAGAAAAAGAAAGAAAAAAGAAAGGGAGAAAGAGATAGATGAGAGAAATGATGAAACAATGATTTGATATCAAAATTTAGCTTCTGCACTAAACTTGGTGAAATATAATCATACAATATAGATATATAATCTTGTATAATTTCCTTCGGGCTCTGAATTTTAACTACAGCAGAAGCCAGTTTTTAGAAAGTCAGCCAATTGCACAGAAATCAAAGATGAGTTATCGGCTTTCCTACATGCAAACATAAACACAAACCCTTGTGTGGCTAAGGATCACTTTACAAATTGCACGCATTATTTCATCATTTGTCTGCGACTTCATGAACAGTGTATGGTAAACTAAGCGTGTGTTAAGGCGTCGGTAACAAAAAGTTTAGACTGCATAATTTACTCAGCTAATACGAGGACAATGCCCATGGTGATGCACACAGAGAGGTCCAGAGTGATGTTTACAATGATGTTCAAAGTGATGCACAAAGAAATGCCTATAGTAATGGCCAAAGTGATGTCCAGGGTGATGTTCAGAAAGATGCACAAAGGGATACACAGAGTGATGCCCAGAGTGAACGAGTTAAGGTTACACAGAGCATGGAGCTCAGTGTACTCATTTGCATAGGCACAAAAAAAAGATCGATTGCACTTAAAAACGCTTGGTTAATACCAAGTTGACGTTATAGAATTTCAATGATACTATTGAAACGCTCAATATTACATGACAGACTTTGCAGGATTTTTTTCCTTCAACGAAACACAGTGTTAAGTGCGTACATTTTTAACTTTTGCATTATATCGTTGTAGAGAAGAAACAGTCCGAACGACTGCGTATTTTGATATATCGAAGATAATTAGGTCAATCATACATCTTGTAATGTATATGAGTTGCTCACATTTACTTTGTAATGAATTTGTTCTTTACGTGCTTACATCTCGTGATTGGGTAAATTTTTAGCATCTATTAGTCTCGTAACTAATATACTCATTGCTTTCCACGTTAATCGAGATTATTGAACTAGCCTTTCAAAACTGGTGTTCTAATGGCAAAAATTAAACTTTATGTTAAATTTGAAGGTTATTTTTTCTAGCTGTCGCGACTGTGTGTTTTGTGTCCTTGATCTGATTATTTTTCCAAAACAATGTACGCTTATCATTAATATTTAGTCGAGTGTTGTACCTATACAACCTACGTGGATCAATAGGCCAGATTTTGACATTTTATGCTATTATAGTAGGGTCTAGTTGAGATTTCTGACCAGTCCCGCTTGAAACGTCTTTTTTCATTGTAAGATGGCAAATACTTAATGTCGTAATTAGACCTCTTCGTAAGAGGAGTCATATTGAGCTTCTTTTCAGACATTTGAGGTACAAAGCCAGAAAATGAACCTTCTTCTACCTAAAAGGGATGTCTTAGTTCAGAAAAATAAGTTACTGGTGTTGAAACAGATTTGTTGGTTTGGGAGTAGTATTAGTGAGTTGTCCCAGAAAAGTTGAGGGAATTGAAAACCATTTTTGGGGGTTTTGGAAAGATAATTAAATGAGTTGAGAACACTAGGAAAAAATTTGTTGGTTCTAGACTAGTAAACTGATGAACATTGCACCATCTCCTCCCCTCCAGGAGGCTGTATCGGGGAGGCAGAGCTGTGACAGCTGTACGTCCTGGGCAGCACAGGCTGTGGAGGTCATGGATGTGGACAGGTTAGTGGATCCAACTCAAACATGTATTTTCTTATTTGATCATTGCAGTGATTTAGAATTTATTCGTTTTGTACGAAAGTAAGAGACGTTGTTTCTGTATGAAGAGCCGATGATTTTGCGAAGCTGGTTTCCCGAAAATATCTGTGATCCTCGTAGGAGATGAGTGATTTATTATTATTTATTAATTCAGGGAATGGAGCAAGAGATTTGTCACGGAAACAATGGTTAAAACAGGAATTGAAACTAAAGCTAACTCTGATAATGAATGAATTATAAATACATAAATTATTTCGATGACATTTAAGAAAATAAACCAAATGTGAACTGTAAATAACAAATGAAATTGATAAAGGTGAAAGAATTAATGAACAAATGACAAACTTTCCGGGGTATAAAAAACTACACAAAAAGGCGTCGTTAAGTCCATATTGACAACTAATGACATAGTGTGAACAGACAAACTAGGACATATTTACGATGATCATTCCAGTTGAGGATAGATTCTGTGGAATATTTCAGCGGACTCAAAATTGACGGTTCTTTATGTTCGCTGTGGTCCCACGGAAGTAAAAGGCAACAGGAACAAAGTATTTAAACAGACACCAGCATATTTTGAAGTGTTTTATTTTACGTACCAGTACATGCACTGTTTTATTATTTCACAACATTCACTAGCATGACTTTTTGTCAGCACTGACGCAAGCACGTCACTGATGACGTCACTATCTCCACTCCCAGGTTCGAGCTGCTGCAGAGTGCCCGCTGGCTCCCACAATCCGGACTGGCAATCTACGACTCCCTTTTCCCCCACGTGACGGGTGGATTCAGGGGGCGCATGATCAAAGTCACCTCCATCGATGTGAGTACAATCCAAATTCAGTTCAATCTACTGATTAATGGGAATGGGAATGGCAACGGCATCGGACTTGGGTATCAACCCAAGAAAGGGCCAAACGACACGTTTCTATTGCCTTATTCTATTCTAATTATCACCACAGTTTTTCATTAGATGCAATTTTTAATGCAACAGATGTGAATAACAATTTGTTGTTTAAAAGAATTAAAATATCATGCACAGAGGACAAAATAGAATCGATAACTCATAGTGGAAATACCAGTCCCACCACATGAACGTAATACCACCAATTGCTCAAATGTTGCAGGTTGCCACTACTGGCACCTGTTCAATTAGGTCGCTGGATTCTCAAATCCTAATGAAAATCCTACTTTGTAACTTCTAAGGTAACTTCTCATGAAGGTTATCTCTTTTGGTAGCTTTTTTTCCAATGTTTGAATACTTTTGTTAGCTTAAAAAATTTGAGAAATGAATGATAAAATCTAACAAGTTGTTGTGAATTTAACAATCCAAGGATTCTTGTCATCCAATATTCAAGCAGATTTGATTTTTTTAGCGAAATTAGGAAATAATACAATAATAAATGTAAAAGCAGTCGAGTGGCAATTCTTATCGTAGTGAAGTAATAAATCTTACGGTAATAACAATTGAAATTTCAAAGTAGTAGTGATACAGCGTTACTATAACGCGATTGAGCTTCAATCATTTCAATGTGTACTCGTAAATAAATCCAGTGAAAATGCAAATAAAGAGTCCTGATTTTCAGAGAAAATATGGTGGTCAACATACACGTTCAATCGTATTAATTCATTATTGTTCTTATTATCTACTTGATTCTTAAAATAATTAAGACTAGTCCGTATCTCAACAATGAATTTACAATCGAGTCAGAAAAAACATTCTAGTTTTCTATAACAAACTAAGCTGTTGATCGGATATTAATCAGGGAATGGAGAAATATTCTTTTTTCGAGTTTACAGTAGGTCTCCGCTTAGTACAGTAGGTCTCCGAAGTCCCATGCCTCACGGCATGGGACTTCGGTATTGAACCAAGAATGGGCCAAACGGCTCGTTCCTATTGCTTTATTCTATTCTATTTTATTCTAGTATTGTCTGTTGCAGGGCTTTTAAACTGGATATCCCTGCGTTTAAAAAGAATTATCACTTAATTTGTTCAGATTACACCGACTATAAAAATATACTTTCTGTAATTTGTTTTACTAATGTGTTCCCACGATTTATTGTCTTACGATACATGTACTAGTTCACATTCAATCATTTGTTTTTTATTCGAACAGAGTGAAATACCGCATATGAAAAAGTGAACCATTCATGCTTTTTAGAAGTTTTTTAGGACATTTTTGAATTAAATCTTTGAATAAATACGCACTATTGTTCCTGCGTGCAATTAGCGTCGGAAATGAATTTATTCCGGCACATCCACATCAAATTCGTCGGTATTACTTTTTCGTTACCATAAATTGGTTGCAGGAACGAGATTAAATTACGAATCAAATTACGGTTCGAAGAATGCATTGAATTTTTTTACATTCAGTTTTGAAGGCTAAGCAGACGTACAGTACGTAAGAATTATAAAGTAGAATTTTAGTTTTTCCGTCGTTGGTGCTGAACAATCTGAAAAAGAGTGAAAAGAACAAGTAAAATTGAGCAGCTGTACCTAGTGTGCGTTCCATCAATGAAAAAACTTCTGTGTGGAGTAAAAATGTATTGTAAAATATAATTTTCTCAAGGAAGGTCCTCCTGCAGCTTTTAAAAATTGGGGAACAAATTCAACTCCCGTAATTTTTCTCTGATGTTTGGAGTACAGACCACGGTTACAATAATTTAAAGAACAAATATTCTATATTTTCTTGTAGCTTAAGTTCTTCTGATGAGAAGAATTCGAACCCTCAATTGCGAAAAAAATAAAATCCTTTGCAGTTTTCCGAGTGAGCGATTTCGAAAATATGCAAATTACTTCAGCATGGCAGGTAATGGATGCCCAAACATACAGCAGACATAAGCTGCATTATGATCATTGTGCGCTGTAGCATTGGACTGCAAGTCATGTGGCAGCAGCGACATCAATATCCGTCGGCCTGGTCTTCAAAGGCCTGTGACTGCGAACTAAATTCTTAAAGCTGAAGGACGTTTTATAAATCACAGGAAGTGTTTTTTTGTCGTTTGCAGAATATGGTTCTGTGCCATCATCGAAGCAGCACGATGGCTTTAAAATATTCAGGTTCTAAATTTTTAAAGGCTTCGTAAAATGGTGAAACCAGTCTTTTGCAGCTCTGACGGTCGATCAGAAGTCCACTAGAGTCTGGTCACGTCTAGCGATCCCAATATTATCTCGACATTTCCAGGCTCTTCGTACGCACGTCAGAAGTAAATCTACCCGCCCCCCTCTGCAAACTTTAAACTCACTTTCAAGTTGAAGGCAAGCATGTAGAAGAGTTGCAAGCATTTTGAGAAGTGCAAACATTTAGAAGAGTGCCAGCATTTAGAAGAATGCAAGCATTTAGGAGAGTGAAAATATTAACAAGAGTGCAAACATTTACAAGAGTGTTAGCATTTAGAAGCATGCAAATATTTACAAGGGTGTAAACATTTCGAAGAGTACAAATCTTTAGAAGAGTGTAAGCATATAGAAGAGTGAAAGGATTTAGAAAACTGAAAGTATTTAAAAAAGTGCATGCATTTAGAAGAGTGGAAGCATTCACAAGAGTGCAAGCATTTAGAAACGTACAAATATTCAGAAGAGTGGAAGCACTTACAAGAGATGAAGTATTTAAAAAATTTAAAACTTTTAGATGAGTGGAAGCACTTGGAAAAGAGGAAGTATTTGAAGGAGTGGAAACATACATTAGAGTGGTAGCATCAAGTCTAGTGGAGTATCAAGTAGGAGGGGCATGATGTAGAACGGAAGAATAAAGTACTGTATGAGCAACAAGTTAAATGTGGGCATCAAGTAGAGTGGGGACATGAAAAAGAGTGCAAGCACCAAGTAGAGTAGAGGCATCAAATAAAGTGTGTTTTAAAGTAGAGTGGGAGCCATTAAGCAGATTGGAAGTATCAAGTTGTATGGAAGCATCAAGTAGAGTGGGAGACATTAAGCAAAGTGATAGAATCAAGTAGAGTGGGAACGTCAACTAGAGTGGGACATCAAGTAGAGTAAGGCATCAAGTAGAGTGGGAACATCAAGTAGAATATGATATCAAGTAGAGTGGGAACATCAAGTAAAGTGGGGACATCAAGTAGAGTGGGAACATCAAGTAGAGTGGGAATATCAAGTAGAATAGGACAAGTAGAGTAGGACATCAAGNAGTAGAATGGGAACATCAAGTAAAGTGGGGACATCAAGTAGAATGGGGTATCAAGTAGAGTGGGAACATCAAGTAAAGTGGGGACATCAAGTAGAGTGGGAACATCAAGTAGAATGGGGTATCAAGTAGAGTGGGAACATCAAGTAGAGTGGAAACATCAAGGGAACATTCACAAATAACTGCGTTAACTCTACGGGTCTGGACAGCCTAATATCAGATACATTTAGCGCCGTGTGACATCAATTTATTGCACAAAAGCGTCTCTGGGAGATCACGCGTGTATTCACGTGGAAATTTCCAGGCATGAAGTGGACTGGAAGAATTTTGAGCTGGCCACACCACGCTTGAATAAAAGGGCAGTATAAAGTGAAAATGTGAATAAATAGATGGGAAATATGATTGAACTAGTGAAGAGAACAATATTTGCGCTTGCGCTTTGTAGTGAAATAATTCAAGATTATGTTCGTTGAATTTTTCCATTGCTATGTTGTCTGCGCATTATATGAATGTATTTCATCAAAATTGAAATAATTTTTCACAATAGAAATTTTATTTTAGTTTCATTTACCAAATATTATAACTAATTCAGCATAGCTCCTCTCAATGTAATTAATATTAGTAATACAATATTTATTAGTGCGGCAACATTACATAATTTCTACACATACGATAATATTAACAATTTTCTAAAAGTGTAACAGCATCAAAGGATTTTTAACAGTATGATAACATTAAGTACATTTTTAGTACAGCATTTCATAATTGTTGATACTACGAACAAATAACATAGTACATGTAAAATACAAATAGTTTGCCTGATGTGTCATAACTGTATCAGACTTGAGCTATTCTCTGTCCTAGCCATTGTTCACTGTCATGTAGGACCGTAAGGTGATGTGGTCTTATAAAATATACTGTCTGTAACTTACCTACAGCAATGCATTAAAATGTTAACTTCAGTCATGCAGACCATGAAAAGCTGTGAAAGCTTCCAAACAAATTATTTCCGTTTGTTTATCTCTATGAATTGTCCATCCAAGTCAGATCAAACTTAAAAGTCACTGAATTTTCGCTCGTCTTTCTAACCATGTAACAAATGAATATGGTATTCATTAACGTGGTGTTATTTAAAAAGGTCTATACTATATCCTATATTAACGTTCTGATATTACAGTGAGCAGATCGTGGTGAACAAATTCATACTGGACGTGGTCAAATAATTGGACTCAAACTTTGAGTGATGATAAACGCAGAGTTAATCGGTACTGATATTTATTTCTAATCATTTGAATAAAATAAATTGCATATCTTGAAGAAAATACATGACATTTCAGTTGTCTCTCCGTTAACTTGTCCAAAAAATATGTGAAAAATGGGCCTCAAAGAGCGAAACCCGTTTCAGGGATACCCGTTTTTGAGACCCGTTTTAAGGGACACCCTTTATTTTAAACTACAAAACGGGATCAGCCGTCAGGCATGAAGTGCAAAGAGATCTTGAAGCTTGATATTCATTGTGTTACTCAACTGATTAGAATTTTCCTAAGATCTCTTGAACACACTGCCTAAAATTAGTGGAAATCCATCCACTTAAAATTTTGTGTCAGACATTAACAGTAAATAAAGCAGGTGGTGTGTCACAACCTTTATTCCCCTGATGGTAGGAGTGTGGCAGTGCCTTCAATTGCACACAACTGGCACGAGAGAATTTTTTTTAATTTTCGTCTTTTTACAACTGTCATGAGAGTTAGGTGACATCTATTTTACATGTGAGCGTTCATGAGCTGAAACCGATTTCAGGAGCTGAAACAGCTTCAGCTTTATTTCGAGTGCTAAAATCGGTTTCGTATGAAAATTAGGCTCGAAAATATTTGTTGACTCATTCACGTTGTTTTGGAGTACTCAATTTCTGTGTTTTATTCAAAGGCATAGGTTTGTGAACGTCAGAAACAAAATCTCTGCATTCTTTTTTCTTCCGGATGCCATTGCAGAAAACAACCCACTTGTCATCCTGAAAATGCCACAGTTTTCTCATTTTTTTGTGAACGTCCTCGTAAAATGAAATATTCAGCTGCTACGCTCAATCTAGTACCTTGAAATAGCTACGAATTTCAGCTATAGAGTTAAATGTGCCTAATAAAACAGCAATAACAAGCAATCCATTCTGAAACGTTTTTAAGGTGATCGTAAAGATAGAGAAAGATGTCATAAGCCTATTTAAAATACTTTTTGCACTATCTGGCAGCTTGCGCACGGTGGCAAATGATGGGTTCTAGAAAATGAAATACCGCAGAGTTTTTTCTTGTTCATAAGATTGCTGGCTGCGCCACGTTTTTAAGAGCAATATAACTGAGAACATTCATATGAACTGTGCTCGTACTGAAACCGTGGAAAATATATAACTAGGAAAAGGTACTAACAAACCTTGCTTTCTTTCGCATCCTAACCGCTAGAACTGAAAGTTATTGGATTTGAATAAGCAAGCAGTAATAACATGTAATACTGCATTCCTGCAGAAACCGTGAAAAATACCAAACAGTTACGTCATCAAGTGATACAAACTCTAAACGTCAGCACGTGGTCTACAATATTACTTGAAGCGTAAACAAATCAATAAAAGAGAACTAATTCTGAAATTAGAAGTCTTTCTCCAAGAAATATATTCCAAACTTGTTAGCTTTAAGGGCAGAAAGTTCCATAGTTTGATGTAAGAGAATAAGAAATACTTTTGGAGTAACACAGCCGGTATGGAGTTGCTGTGTGACGGTTATTAGCGTTTTTAAGATTAGTCATGTAGGTTAAAGTAGCATAGAAAAAAGACTATACAGACTGCCACAGAGATACACAAATTACTTTATGATAAATATTGACAGGGACTCCAAATACTGTTGTACATAAACAACAAAAACTGTGTTCAGCTATTAGAATCATGAAATTTTTTCGATTTCAGTATTTCAGGCTTTTGGTGGTTGTTCTATATCGAGTTCTCTAATAAATAATTTTCGATGCCTTTATCCTCAAGTCACTACGTATTATAGTTCTACATAGTTACACGGCACCTGACCTATTTACAAGCTTCCAGATCTCATAATGACAATTCAGTTTAAAACTTATATCTCATGTGAACTGAAAATTTCATATTCGCGTCCAGCACAAGTTCATTTTTTGTTCGTACACACACACACACACACACGATGAGTGCACCATCTTGGTGTCGGACAACATTCTGATTCGACGAAGCTCTGCCTTGTGTTCGTTGCAGCATCTGCAGCGTCAAAAATAGACGACATTTGTAAACAGTGTCCGGTGTATGCAGTGAACCATGTAGTGGCTAAGTTCCAGGAGGATGCAAATAAGTTGTACCATGTTTTTTCCACAGAGTTTCTGTAATACACATCAGATTGTCATGTACTTAGCGAAATATGTAGTTCCCAAGAAGCTCGAAAGAAGCCTGGTGAAGCCATGTAGTATTTGTTGATCATGTCGTAATTCTGCCATAGTATTCTGTTGATGCAAGTGCGACTTGACATTGTCGTGTTTAGTCGTCACTACGTCAGAAGGAAGAACATGATAACCGTGCCATGTTTGTGTCCAGTATCCCCCGTGGCAAAAATTAGAAGAGGTTGGAGGCAAAGTTGTGGGTCACAGCGGACTCATGTTCGACATTCTGGATGAACTCAGTCACCGATTGAACTTCACGTGAGTACATACCAGACTGTCATGATGCACGTGTGTTCACATCATTATAGTCATTTGAGTTCATCCAAAACATGTGCATTTTCTAAGTAGAATAATCAGTGTGAGGACACACATACTGTAGAAAGGCTTAAAATATTTCGAAAGATGGCAAATTGAATTGATTTATGAATGTTTTACAGCGTTAAGGGTGGTTGAGGAGGAACGAATGTGACTAAATTGCCTACTGAAGAGTAGAGGAATAACACTTTTCTAGGAAACTGAATAGTTTATTCATGATGAGTATCCAATTGCACCAGTGTGTAGGTCCAATATCTGTGTCGCAATTCACCAAAAATAAGAAAGAGAAGTTTTTGTGAATTCATTTTTTAAAACTCGTACTTTCTTGATTTAGATGAGCCATGTGCTTACACGCATACAATGTGTATGTTGACTGGAATGTCTTCATTCTAAATCAACATTAGCAATTGCTGCTCCATTGTAAGTAATAAGCGACTTGTGCTTCTGCAGTTGAAGGACTAGGCATTAAAAAACAAACTTTAATTAATAGAATTTGCATCAGTCACGAGATCCAATTAAAACCAAGTCTAACTACAAAACTGGATTAATACAAATGACAAATATTTCTTTAGAAAATTACCGTTGATCGGACAACAAAGTTTCTGTGGGAAGTCGCTTGGGTGTTAGTAATAATTTTTTCTCTATTATTCGTAAGTTTTCATCATCACTTAACGCCAGTTGATTACCCAAGCATGCTACTTACTTTATGTTTCCACTAGTATGTGACTGCCAGTATGTTACTGCCGTTATGTTGTAACCATTACATTACGACCGGCATAACATGCCAATATTACCCCTATAAGATGCAACCATTATCTTATCACTGTTCTGCTACTGCTAATTCTTCCCATCATTTGATCGCCATTATATGTATCACTCATTTAGTCGCCATTATATCACACATTTGATCGCCATTATATCACCCATTTGATTACTATTATATCACCCATTTGATCACTATTATATTACTCATTTGACTGTTATTATATAACCCATTTGATCGTCATTCATCACAAATATTACGTTACCACCTTTTGGATCATCACGTTATACAACTTCTATTACATATATTACCATGACGTCCACCACGGTGTACGTATCACCTACCACGCAGGTACGAGGTGGTGACCCCTACGGACGGGATGTGGGGAGTCCGGGACAGAAACGGTCGCTTTAACGGTATGATGCAACAGCTCATCAACAAAGAGGTGTGTAATGCTTCTGCGCTTACCATCTGACTTACGACAAAGTTTGTTTACGACCAACCGGTCGTAAGCCAAACCTTAGACAATCTCTAATAAACCACCTTAACACGTTGCCTCCCATTGCCTGATTGGTGTAAAACTTCACTTTGTACGCATAGTCACTAGAAGGATCTGAAAAAATTACAGAACCTAACCTCAGTGGTACACATACGTACCACTTCGGAGTCAACGTGTTAAGGTATAAAGGCCAATATTTGTTGTATGAAGTACCTACATACTATTGTTATATGCACAGTCATTCTTTCTTTCTTCTTACTGAACTGTACTCCGGGTTGTAAGTTACAGTAATCGTGACATTGATGTACGTACAGTATTTGATTTGAAGATAGGAGAAGATATGATGGGTAGGGTGATAGGGGTAGGTGTAATTAATAATGATGATATCGTATAATTGTAGTGTTCTTAATACATGCAGGTGTTGGTTCGAAATACAGCGAACTTACTGCACTACCACAGGTATGTGTCCCTAGTTATAGAAAGTTTTCATTTTTACAATAGGCATGAACCGACTGCTGCTGCTCAGAGACTCGTACTCAATTAAGTACGTGTGTGCAAAGCCCAGCATCGAGGGTTTTCATTTCTTTTCTTGCTTCCAGTAAATTTCGTGGTGAATTATTAAACGAAAAAAGAAATTTTAACACCTCGTGGTCTACCTGTTGCGTAAACCTATCATAGAACAGTACAATTTCGACAACCAATGGACCATTGTAGCCTGGAGTTTCTACAACCATTGGAACATTTTATCCTAGTGTTTCTACAACCATTGAACCATTGAGCCGTAGAGTGTCTGCTAGTGGAATATTATGTTAAACAAGCTCAAATGACAGGTAAATTTAACCTGCGAATCATCATTTTATATTATTAAAATTTCTGGTTTTTGGCTTCGTTTTAGGTGTTGGTTGGGTGCGCTGCGTTTACAGTGACGGACGTGCGCAAGAAGTACGTAGACTTCTCAGCTGTGGTGGACAAACAGCCCTACACCTTCATGATTGCACGCCCTCAAGAGCTGTCCAGGGTCATTCTGTTCATGGAACCTTTTTCAAATCAGGTGACACTTATTTTATTCAAGGGGCACTCTTTATGGAGCGGATGACACTCTTTATAGAGGAGGTGACACTCTTTATAGAGGAGGTGACACTCGTTAT
>VCRD01003055.1:32724-56426 GCA_006783055.1 Trinorchestia longiramus
CTTCATCAACACAGCTGACACTATTTACCTACAGATGGATAAAGAATGTCTTTTTTGACGCTTGTCTAGCTGTGAAGGCCTCACAGCTTCTCTGCCACACGCACATTAGTGAGATTGTCACCGAACATTTTTTTTTATGCAAATGCAGGTTTTGCTGTGCTAAAAGTTAGTTTATGTCTAAAAAGCATCTGGAAATATTAGAATAATCTAATACACTTGGGTAACATTTTAGGTCAAGAAATATTACGGAACAAATTGTTCAATTAGTGTTTTGCAGCAGGACATATCCGAACGGGAGCCAGAGAGTTCAAGTTATGCAACGAGTAAAAAACTAACCTAGTGCCAACAATATTATCCTTTTTATAAATATCATTGAACTAAGAACCACAGGCTTGGGCTCCATCTGGTTAATTTATGTGAGCTGCAAATAGTGACTCATAGTTTACTCAAGTCGTACTGATTCATAGTTTACTCAAGTCGTACTGATTCATAGTTTACTCAAGTCGTACTGATTCACAGTTTACTCAAGTCGTACTGATTCATAGTTTACTCAAGTCGTACTGATTCACAGTTTACTCAAGTCGTACTGATTCACAGTTTACTCAAGTCGTACTGACTCATAGTTTATTCAAGTCCTACTGATTCGTGTTCTCAGACCTGGATTCTGATAGCAGTGACAGTGCTGCTAATGGGTCCCATCTTGTACTTAATAAACAACAACTCGCCTTACTACGACTACTACAGCCTCAAGGACGGCAGAGGTCTGTTCAGCCTCCAGAACTGCTCCTGGTATGTCTTCGGTGCCATCTTACAGCAAGGTGTGTATCTATATATTGTAAAAGTTGACATTAGAGTGCAAAACCATCAATAATAAATGGATATTTTAATAGCATAACTAATTATTTAGAAAAAAAATTATTAAATAAGTGAAAAATATAAGAAACACGTGATGAAATGATAAGACTAACCTGCTTCTTATAACTGCTCTCCTTATCACCTTCACAATGCTCCTTTCCATTCGCTCACTCAAATTTGCGGGTGTCACTCTAACTAATCATGACCAAAAGCGATATTTAGTGAACGCAGTGCAAGTATTTCCTTCGGTAGAAATAAAGGTTAGCAGTGGATGGATCTCCTAGCTTTGGCCTTTTTTCCTTTTGGCCTAGTCTCTTTTTTCCTAATAACGTTACTAAGAGGTTAATGGAAGAGAAACAATGCAATAGCATTAAATTATCGAAGTGTACCGCACTACTAGAAGACATATGTATGTTTGAATCAATGTTCACTACAGGGAATATTTAAATTCTAAATCCCTACCATGAGACATTATTAGTATTAGACATAATCATCAGAACCCCTTCCTCCTCTACATCAAAATCCCTTCCTTCCCTACATCAAAACCCCTTCCTTCCCTACATCAAAACCCCTTCCTTCCCTACATAAAAACCTCTCTCCCCTTCAGGAGGCACCAAACTCCCCCTCAGCCACTCGGGACGCCTAGTGGTGGGGTTTTGGTGGGTGTTTGTGCTGATCGTCGTCACCACCTACTCGGGGAACCTTGTAGCCTTCCTCACCTTCCCCAAGGTGAGCTACTTTCGACCCTTTCGTAGATCAAGGGCAAACTCAGCTAAAACTAGATTGTCAAATTAGTTGTGTAAGTTGAAAATATGCTGGAGTTTTCAATGAAATTAACTCTGAAAACAACGACACACGAAGATGCATGCTTTAAAACACACCCGTGTTTTCTAATGCGCTAGAAAATAATACTTTGTTCTTAAATGACATATGAGTCGCTTTCTTCTCTTTTCCTCGGCCACCTACCGTCATTAAAACATTCCCTCCTTTCTGTCAAAGTGATTTTTAAGGAGCGATTTTACGTGTTGTCAATGCACAGGCTTCACTGAGACATTTCCTTATGTCATTCCGTTTGGATTGTCTTCCCTGCCTTCATGACGTCTGTACGAATAAACTAAACTAGTTATTTCTCGATGAATAATTGCAAGCCATTTTAATTTCCGTGTAAAAATACGTCGAATAAGATAAGGATTGTGGTTATGTATTAACAACACACGCTATTTTGATAGTGAGAGCGTTGCATGGACTATATTGAAGGTAAATGTGCAAGTACCTATTTAAAAAAAAAGTTTTACGACATGGGAAGGTATGTCAAAGCCAGCTGCAGACATTGAGAGCGGGTAATATGTTTCTTAACCTACATCAATTCGTTTAATGATTTAGTCGCTAAATTGGTTGCAGTTAATTGCTAAGTGTTCGTTTTTTCTTGACAGGTCGAGAATGCCGTGCAAACTTTGGACGATCTGCTTGCAGCTAAAGGCTCCATGACCTGGGGGTACTTGAGGGGAACTGCCCTCAAGGAGTACTTTCAGGTGAGGGAACATCTCAATTTTGAGGTGAGGGAACGTCGAAATTTTGGGGTGAGGGAAAATCTCAATTTTGAGGTGAGGGAACGTCGAAATTTTGGGGTGAGAGAAAATCTCAATTTTGAGGTCAGGGAACAGCTAAACTTTGAAGTGAGAGGAAGGAAAATCTAAATGTGTAGGTGAGAGAACATCGAAATTTTGAGGTAATGGGAACATCTAAACTTTGAAGTGAGGGGAAGGAACATCTAAACTTTCAGGTGAGGGGAATATTGTAATTTGTAGGAACATCTAGACCGGACTTAATTGAATTATCTGAGTGTTATTTTTAAGAAAAAGAGACTCTTACAGTTTAATCAGCCACTGCCTGAAACCTTAAACGTCATGACAAGAATTAGGCATCGAAGATATTTGTTGTTTAAGATTCTCTCATATTGTTGTTTTAAGCTGAAGAAGAACTGTGATAAAATATGTATTTGTTCATTTTTGTGCTTGTTAGGTATGACTTGAATTTTGCTGAGGTTGAATTTGAAAGTTGGTTGAAAGTCAAGTTTATGGATGTATGTTTAGTATTATATAAGTATATATAAGTTTAGTATAAGTTAAGGCAGTGTGGTTTTCACATCAAAATAAAAATTCCAAAACATAACAAAAGAACTATATTACGATATAGGTGTTTTTAGTAACAACGTAATATTATTATTCCTTGATATTATTATTTGATGTGATTAAATGTGAATTACCAAAGCAAACATTTGGGGCCCATTTGTGCGATGCATCTATAAACATGAAAATAATATTGCCATTCTTTACGTCTTGGCGAACTGAAAGAAGCAAAAATCACGTCTTCATGGTGATGTCTACCATCAGTGACAATGCATTTTAGTATAATTTCATAGAATATATCAAATTATACCATAATGAGAAGATGCCAGAAAAAGTTTTGAATATTTCGAGTTTGTGAAATGGAAATTCCCAGAACAATTAATTTTGTACAATTTACCTAACAAATACAATTAGGAAAATTATTAATGCCAAGAACATATTCATGTGTACATTGTACAATACATATTATTGTGTTCTTGGTTTCATTTTGAATGTTAATTACTAAATCAAGCTCGGCTGTGAAACTTCGGTACCATAGAAAACATATTATTTATTTGGTGGCGTCTTCCCCCTTGTGGCACGGATCGCGTCACATGTCATCATATAAGACATATAGTATTATATAGCGTATACCATCATATCCTAATGGGGCAATGAGACACATTGAGAATGTTTAGGGGGAGCATCGCATCTTATTTGTTCAGTGTAACCACTCATTGGGTTAAAATTTTGCCAACAAAGTATGAAAGCGTTTGACATACAACCACACGAGGGTCCAGGATACTTTTATGAAATGAATGTTGGCACATTTGAGTCACCCAATTGTAGGTGAATGGAGAATGACATCGGCATTTGGCTGGCATTTCAATCTGATCAGACAATGCAGGAATCATGAGATGATGAAAGAATTATCACATGATGCTAGAATAATCTGTTCTTTAGATTGGTTAGCTGGCTACAGCACGACGACGTCTTGACGGTGCTGCCAGGCTTAGAAGAACATGAGTGGTTTTACTTTGATGCTAAACACTGATTTGACTTTTGATAGATTTACGTTCAAATTTGTTTCAATGTTGATTGACCTCGTCATCTGACTTAACATCACTTTATGATTCTTGGATAAATTTGGAATCGAATTTGTTACCATGTTATCGAACGCACTGCAACGTTACCAATACTATCATACAATGTTATCAATGTGTTAGAACGCAACCTTGTTATCGAATTTGTTACCATTTTCATTATTTGCGTCTCAAGTCATTACCATTTACGTTGAAGTTGATAGCGTTGATCAGGACGATGCACACGCTCATAGATGTTTAGTTTTGAATTTGTTGCGATACACGTTTCCCTTCTATGTGTTCTAATTCATTGCAAAGGACATTGAGGTGGTTTAGGTGCATATTTCTACATACGTACATCAGAGTATATTATTCCAAATATTGAACTTGAAATACGGAATTATTAATGCACTCGTACGTATAGTTCTATACGAATTTTTCGTAAATTTGGGTTTGATTACACTTTTTATTACATTTCCATTCGCTAACTCAAATCATCACAAAACTTTGATGTTATGTTTACATTCACACGTAAAAAATGGAAAACGCTCATTTATTAAAATATTTTATTTAAATTTTTTTCGAACAATAACCTATTGCATATTTGCACAAATGTTTGCGATATGACAATGTCTAACCTCGTGCTTTCAATATGAGTCCCAAGAATTCGTCCTCAATTTGAGTAAAATTAAAAATATTCATGTTTAAAATTCTTCTATTACCCAGTTTTATCTTTCATTGTTTACATATTTCAACGTGTCTTAATCAGATTCTTCCATTGATGTGAAATTGTCAAATTTTGGTTCTTGCATTCTTGCGTACAGGCATTTGTAAGAGTTTTCTGGATCACCTCTGCATTTCATCTCGGCATTCATGTATTATTGGGAAGTGATATGTAGAAGTGGCACAAGTAAATTAATTATTTTCTTTCTAGTTTCAAGCTATGAATGCCACGTCAATAAAGAACATGAATGAAACACACACATGATTGCAACGATTTATTTCATCACTGACTCTCCTATAGTCACAATACATTCAACGTTACAGCAGGATATGAGAATCAATGAAAGAGTTACTTGAGTTTTATGACTGAGTTTTTACACAGAAAAAGAAGTACTTTTTACGATTTTCTACTGTTTTAAGAAAATACACTTGTCAACGTTTTGCTGAACTTGAAAACAACTCAAAATTTTCTCGTAAGTCCAATCACGCTGCTGTTGAGCATCTTACGATCCAAACTTTATAGGGAGTGTTGAAATTCTTCAATAGTTGATTTAAGTCCATCTTTAAAAACGTTACCTTGCTGCCAGTACAACTAGCGTTCCTCACCGAGCAACTACCGGTACATAGATGACGTACGCTGCCGGTACTCTTCGATGTACTTTGTAGCTAAACTTATGCTTTTATTCTAAAACTCTTACAAGAGTTCCTCTTGGAACTACAACAACTCCAGACGCAGCTGCTGGGTTTCTTATGTAATTTTAAGGAGTATGGCGGGCTGCTCTTCATCTCCCCCTAGGGCGCTACCCCCACGCTGGTTCGTTACTTCACTCTCCTCTATAGTCAAGTTCTCTGACATCGCCGTGCTCGTCACTGCAGATTCCTCAGGGTCTTAATTTCTGCGCGCGCTGCTTTACAATTGGGAAGATTATTTCTTATGATTTAATGAGACTTGGTTTTTATTTTTTGCTAAGCGTCGGGTACTGATTTTGTATTTTTTAGCTTTCTCCAAGGCTTTTACTTTCTGAGTATCAAAAAACCACTCATTTGGCGTAGAAAACTTTCGCTCATCTTATGAACGTGATTTTACTTTCCTTCTCTTGCTACAGTCATGTAAACTAGAACCATAATCGCACTATTTATCTACGTTTTTCAATCCTGCAATGGCATTTTAAACATTTTACCAGCTCAAATGTTGAGTATTTTGTTCCATTTTTTAACCGTCGTTGTCCTCCAGTCGGTCCTTACTTGCAGACGCATCTTGCTGCCTGTCTACACTCGGAGGTTCCTGAACTTCTACTTGCAGTTATTTTTAACTTTTCGCTAGTGATGATTCCCAAATTTATGGTTTTTATTCATACTAGCGCAGCTGTTTTCCTTGTTATGAAAGTTAACTTTTCTTTTCACTATCTGGAGATACGTTAGGTGGACAAAACTGCCAAGTTTTACAGCAATTTGAGTCTGTAATCTTGTGGTGGGCGCGTCTTTAAATACACGGGGTTTACGTGCGGCGAGCGACTGCGACCTTCCGTAGCAGTGATACCGACCATACCAGGACAGCCATTCGCCAGATCCCCGTCATTTTTCCAGCAACTTTACTTTTCTTGGGAGTTCTGTAAAACTGGGTCTGAATTTAGTGCTATTTTTATTGAAGAACAGAACGCGACCACCGCCGGTAGCGGTGATACAAAGATTCAGGTCAGGGGGACACAAATCAAGTAAATCCATACGAGAATTTCAAACTTGAGTTTTATTGTCGATGGGTCTTTAAATATGCATTTTGATTTAGCTTACATTCTGGGGCTTGGCTTTTTGTTTGCTGTTGATTCCGGATCATATACAGTTAGTTCGAGTTCGACTGAAATACATGACCATACTTGCAGAACTGTTCTCACAACGTGCTAGGTTTTTTACATGTATACCAGTCACTTATACTTTAACAAAAGGGTATTTAAAAGGCCAACAAATTACTTTTTATTGAGAAAATATATTTACTGGGACCTGTACCCTGGTAGAGATGTACCATCGCTCACATGACACCATCACTCACATAGAATTTATTAAAACAAAACATTGGTGTTTTAGTGGCCAAGCAGGCCACTAAAAAACAAATCAAACATTCAAACATTTAACTAAGCAGACCACTAAATAACAAACCAAGCATTCAACTAAGCAGACCACTGAATGATAAACCAAACACAGAACTGAGCAGACCTCTGAATGACCTGACAAATGTGAAGTGGCGAGATTTTTTATACATTCCAGGAATCGGAAGGGAAGTTCGCTGAGATCGGCGAGCTGGCTGAGGTCCACACGAGCGAAGACGATGATCTCTTCCAGAGAGTGAAGTTTTCGGACCACGCCTACATCCAGTGGAAGACGAACCTTCTTGTCACCATGAAGAATGAGTTCCTGCGCACTGACAGCTGTGACTTTTCTCTGGGTCAGTGACTAATGTGACTTCTCTCTGGGTCAGTGATTAATGTGACTGACTTCTCTGTGTCAGTGACTAATTAACAAATTACCGGTGGTCAATGTTGTTAATATGGAGATCAGTGTCGCAAATGGTCAGCTGCTGAATGTGTTCAGTAACTAGAAGTGACTGCTATTAACGTGACGCGTCACTACAAGCATTAGTGACCGTAATTAGCATTCATTAGAATAGTCACAGACTGCCCTTACGTGAAACACAGAAACAATCTCAGTTTAGAGATGAGTGACTGAATAGCTGTAGTATGTGACAGACATTGATACAACTAGATAGGCTTGTGACTAAAGTAATCAATAAGTTAAGAGATCAACGATCATAATTTTCATTTTCAATAGGGTCACAAGTTACATTTATGTATGTGGTCAGTAGACTTAGGAATAAACAGAGTGATGCGAGGGAAGGGTGTGTATTGCAGTAGACAGTAGTGATTGTAGTTATTTATATAATGGTGAAGTATCATTAGAACGACCTGTTAGAAGGTTGATCAGTACTTAGGAGGGGGAATGAAATCAAATTGATCTGCCATTAGTGTGGTCATTAATAAGAAGGACTATGAACTGATGTTATATTGATTTTAGCTCATTTAGCTATGTTGTAGTCACATTCTAGACAGCATCGTTAATTACTCGTACTTTGCGACGTTATACAGTAAAGTATCTTTCTGTAAGATTTGTTGTTATATTTTTCCTGAGTTTAATCTTCATTTGTCCCACTTTCATACACTTGTCCTTTCTTTTTCCAATAATTAACTGTAACTCCACTACTTACATTTTCATAACATTCTCAGTTACCTCATCTCTTCATAGTATATACTATGGTATGCTATCATTAAGTTACTATTTATCTCCCCGTATGATTCCACTTCTGCACCAACAATCTCCACCAATTACCAGCACTGATTACTTCTTCACCACAACACTTCCAATATTCAATTAAAATATCTTACCACTTCACTAGATCGTCCTCCCAAGAACTGTATTACTTCTTCATACTTAATATTGCCTTAAGTTTTAATTTTGCCTTAAGGTTTAATGCTAACCTTTACTTTCCAATTGTCTCCAAATCTCCCCAGGCCGAGAAGAGTTCTTCCCCGAACACGTGGCCATGGCTGTACCAAAGGGCAGTCCCCACTTGTGGAAGTTCGACGAAGAGTGAGTCGACTGCTCTCATTGTCTTTAATATTTGTCTACTCTTTGTATATAGAAAGCGAAATTTGTAAGAATATTCGTTCCTTTAAGATGAGGCAGTAACAGTGCTGAGGTGTGCGTCTTGTAACTGAGACACTGAGTTTTTGTATTGATTTTTTTCTACGGAGTTTTTGGTGTTGAATTTTTTGTAATAATATTTTGGCTTTAAGTTTGGTATTGAGTTGGTTATTGAGGTCCCTTTTATGGCATTGATACATATATTTGTATCAGAGAAAGCTTTGCTGTGCAATCATATTTACGGGTGGACACATAAGTTTCAGAAGAAGGGCAGATGGATGTACTTTGAACGAAGATCTAAACATATGTAGAACTAATTTTAGTCGAGAACATTAGGGTGGCAAGTTTATTTTTACTCCAGGTTCAACGGCCGGCCAAAGTTTTTTTGAGCCGTTGCAACGCATTCTGTGGTCATAACTATGGAATTAAAGAAAATTTCAGACAACTTATCCCAATGCCTAATAAAGTGGCATATAATCTAAATTACTGTATTATATATGATCGTAAATTTGAGAACACAATTTTGCAGTTAGTCTCGACTGGTAAACAGAGTTACCCGACAACGCTTTCTATCGCCTCCACGGCGCTGATTGGTCCAACCTAACATACTACTGTTCAAATAGTACCCAATTCCAAAGCTGAGTACATCAATACTTCCAATTAAGCCCTACTTGTTCTAAATGTCTTCAATATTCTCATCCCCTTTCGGCGGCATGCCCCAGGATCAAGCTGATGCTGAAGGGCGGCTTGGTGCAGAAGTGGATGCAGGATCATTGGCCTAAGAAAGACCGCTGTTCGACCACGGCGTACGGCAGTGGTGATGGCACCAGGACGGTCTCCCTCTCCGACATGCAGGGTTCCTTCATCCTGCTGGGGCTTGGTGGGTGGGGGATGGAGAATGGGTACTGGGTCAGGCTGAGGCTGAGGATTGGGGAATGAGGGCTGATGAGTGAGAACGGGGTCAACGGGTGCTTGGTTACTGGAGGCTAAGTTAGTAAAACTGGGTTAGCTGGGGATGAATGGGCTGGTGAATATGGACTGGGTGAATATGGGCTGTATGAAAGGGGATAGGGAGTAGAAGCTGGGTGAAAGAGAGCTGGGAAGGAGGGACATGGATGAATGGGGGCTGGGTGAAAGGGTGCTTTCTGAGTAGGGGTTGGGAAATGCGACTGGATGAGGGGGCTTAAGTAAGTGTGAGTTGGGGAAATTTTATTTTACAGACTATGAGTGAAAAGTTGGACTGGACTGGGGGAATATAGTCAAAGTCCCACTGTTGAAGCTGTGTGAGTGTAACGTGAGTTACTTGAGTGTAATATAAGTTACATGAGTGCAGTGCGAGTCAGACTGATGAAGCTGGATAAGGTTATCTTGCAAGCACGATCATATTTCATATACAAGTACTTCCCTCACACATACATGTGTTTCCAAGCAACCGCGTCTGTTCATTATCTGTGAATCCATCAGGAGCTTTCAAGAACGATGAATTGTTGATGATGCCCTGTGACTGCTTCTGACCAGACTCTTCTATGATCATACCGTGCAATGCCAGTGTATCTTTATCATTCACCTCTCTTTTCCTTGTTCCAGAATAGAGAAATGATATGCAATTTTTGAGGTTCATTAGTGGTGACAGAGAAGAATATTGGTTGGAATCCTGCTCATTCGTCTGGTTTATCTCCACGAGATGTCACATCCTTGTGATTCTGAATCTTATAGTCTAACAGTTTTTGTTTGATTAGTTATACTACTACGAATCCTTAGACAAAAATTCATTTTCTGTGCCTTCCATATTAACTGCATATAAATAAAAATATGCATGCGTATAGATTATTTAAAAAGATTAAGGTAAAACTATCAATATACGGTACACACTCTGGAGTCAGACGCGATGGAAGATCTCGCTTGTTTTCTTCTTTGATGTACGCCATCAACTCAAATGACATCTCATTCCGTTACTTCTGTAGAGATAGTTTTGAGTGTGATTTATCTATAGCCTTATACGAGTATAGTTCGCACAAAGAAAAGATTCAAGTGTTGAAGAATACGAATTTCTGTTTGTCTTTGCTGCATCAGATTTAGGTGGCAAGCGGCTCTTGCTTCTGATACAAGAGTCCCAGTTTCGAATCTCTATTCTGTATTCAATTTTTTCTGCTTGCGACGCAGGGGACTTATGTATGACCATTCATCATCTTGCTCATCTAGCGTCCCTGCGAGCCTCTACCTCAAGTCACTTAGGACGGGAACAATCACCAGGAGCAGCATAGCTAGTTTTAAGATGTTAGCATTTATGTAGAAATGAAAGCCCATTTTCAGGACATGCACTACATGATATACCTAAAATGGGACAGTTGCGTGGGACTCGGGTAGCCACCCAAGAATGAACCAAACGGCTCGTTTCTTCTGCCATATTCAATTCTATTCTGAATGAAGTTTTGTTTATTTGATTGCAGGGTTTATCTTGGCTCTGGTGTTCATGATGGGGGAGTTCATAGTGCGGTGGAAGAGGACGAGATCACAAGGTAAGCTCCCCAGCACGAGCTCTAAGTTCTTTATTCACTAACCCACATATTAATAGCTTTTGTTTCCTGGGTCTTCTCTGGCACGTCTCTTTCACCCGTCAAGATGAGTTTGTGCTCGTAGTTCTGGGCTCAATTGAAGGGTGGACAGCACTAGTGGACTACTTGCATTTTCTCCCGTGGTAAATATAATATATTTTCCACGGGAAAAAATGCAAGTAGTCCACTCCCGTGCTGTCGCTAACACAGCGCTGACAGAGGCGATTACGATCCAGTAGTTTACTATATGAAGGGTGGACAGCACTAGTGGACAACTTGCATTTTTTCCCGTGGAAAATATATTATATTTACCACGGGAAAAAATGCAAGTAGTCCACTAGTGCTGTCCACCCTTCAATTTGAAGATATCGATGTGTTCTCCTTCACTGTTAAAAAGGGACCACATTCTTACGTTATTGAATGCTTAAGTTGACTTCTGTTTTCCTGAACTTGATTCTTCAAATCCTAAAAACTTGAATCCTGAAGTCTGTCTAACTCGAAGTACTACTTTTTCAGCACTTGTATCGGTTATTGGGTTCCTGAATTATCTTATTAAGTTCGTAAATAATGTATTTATTTTTTATGCAATTTGGTTATTTCCATGTTCTTCAACTGTGAAAATGTATTTTTTTCAGACATCATGTTTATTCTGCAATCTCTTCATGAAAGATTCATGCATATTTGTAACAAGCATGATGCGTATGCTGGCACAATTGAAGCATTCGCGTCAAGAATGACAAACATTCAGAATGACTTTATTTTGAGGGCTGCAAGGAGATAGTTATGGTTGCCATCAAATTTTCTAAGATGTCTTATGCAGAGCAGAAAATTTGTGTTATAAATTTCAGTTAAAAAATCTGAGGAGCACTTTTCAGATGAAGAACTTTCACTCAATCAATACACAATTTATGAACGGTGAAAAATTAACACTATTGAAAAATGAACACAATGGATGTGCTCGCTCGTTAAATTTCTAATGCATAAATTAAATACGGCGAAAAATTATGTCGAGAAATAAGCACCATAACTTACAATGCTATGGAAGTTTAAAGCCTAAGGAAAATTTTTCCTATTCCTCTTCGAATACATTGAAATGTAATTCATTTCTATAAAAATTACCTTAATTTTGGTAATTGTTGAATTGTTCAAATTAGAAAAATGAAATCCCTCATTTTGTAAACTAACAGCACCGATTTTTGCTATGTTTACGTATTTTAATATTCAATGAAGTTAAACAGCCTGTGCACTGTAACACATACAATTTAACGACATTGTCTTGGAAGGCAGATTAATCTTAACATTTCTGTAAGATCATGCAGCTGAAAATGCAGCTTTCCAATCACATAACATGAACATATTTTACGCTACAAGCGCCGAACATTCTCGATAATCCAAGAGTAAAATCAGGATAACAAGAACCTCGTTTTTCTATTAATAAGGTGTTTTTACAGAGAATTTAGGTATTCTGGGTGTAGCAAAATTTGCAGAAAAGAATATAAAGCCTATTTATTTCTTCATGCGTGCTCGAGCTTTGGATCAATTCTAGATAAACAAGTAATGGGAATTTATGTTTGAATAGAAAGATATAGACAGGGGCTTAAAACTTTCATAATTCGTGCCTGGGTTGCTACATACTACAGACTGTTGAATTATGTACAGTGTGCACAAGGCATTCCTTCACGGCAGCCTGTTCGGAAATGAGAAGATACTGTGACACGTGGTGAAATTATTAAAGACATGATTTTACAATGCAAGTCATGTGCAATTATTGGACATGCAAGAGCAACGTGACGCACAAAAGTTGGGTGAAAGTAAGTTTGTTTTTAGTTCAGAGCTGCAGTTTTGAAATTGAAAAAGGGTTTATCTCAGAATGAAGTCACATTTGCGAACTGATCAGGAATAAGATCTTGATAAACTGGTGTACATAACGGGACTCAGAGGGCCGCTCGAGCAGTTTGTATTCCAGTTTTGATTCAAGTTTATGGACATGTGAAGCCTGCCATAAATAAAGGGAGGGCTGTTTGTAATGCACGCCATGCGTCCACGTGTTATGTATCATTTCTATGCGTCCTTAACTTCACATTCTCACACTCACACAGTCACACTTACACAGTCAAACGCTCACACTCACACAGTCACACTTACACAGCCACACGCTCACACTCACACAGTCACACTTACACAGTCAAACGCTCACACTCACACAGTCACACTTACACAGTCACACGCTCACACTCATAGAGTCACACACTCACACTCACAGAGTCACATGCTCACATTATTACGGCCACATACTCTCACACAGATCATTATGCATAATTGTGCATCCCACATACACCTGCACACTCGAGCTTTCATGTCCACTGCACACTCTTACTAATTGCATGCTAGTTTTTTTACCTGCTTTGTGTGTCAGCTGGCCTGTGTGAACTACACTGATGGTGGCTGCATGTTTGAGTGCAGTGTTTGAGTGCGGTGTTTGAGTGCAGTGTTTGAGTGCAGTGTTTGAGCATAGTGTTTGAGTACAGTGTTTGAGTGCAGTGTTTGAGCATAGTGTTTGAGTACAGTGTTTGAGTGTAGTGTTTGAGTGTAGTGTTTGAGTGCAGTGTTTGAGTACAGTGTTTGAGTTCAGTGTTTGAGTATAGTGTTTGAATGAAGTGTTTGAGTGCAGTGTTTGAGTGCAGTGTTTAAGTACAGTTTTTGAGTTCAGTGTTTGAGTTTAGTGTTTGAGTGCAGTGTTCAGATGTACTCACAACTCAGTATACTTTATTCAAACTAATTCATTTTTAAATAGAGGTTTAAAATACGGTTCAAATAATCACTGAGCAAAAAAAGTCTAGACTAAGTTGACTTATGGTAGATTTAAAAGTATTCCGTATCACTTGGCTTTAAAGAAAGAACATAGAAGTATAAAATTTGAGTGTTTACTACTCTATATATATTTCACTAGGATTTTATGGCGAATCTTACCACCTACTATACCTCCTTTCAGGCTTCTACACATCATGATTTCAGGCTTCTACACATCATGTTTTTAGGCTTCTGCATATCATGATTTCAGGTTTCTGCACATCATGCTTTCAGGCTTCTGCACATCACGCTTTCAGGTTTCTGCACATCATGTTTTTAGGCTTCTGTGCATCATGCTTTCAGGCTTCTACACGTCACACTTTCAGGCTACTACACGTCATATTAGCAAGACTTCGTGACGTATCACAATCATTATTTCTCATATTGGTAATTTACATGGATTTTCATTTCAGAATGTATTGCCACAAACTCAGGAGGTTCAAGGATTAATTATTATGCATTATATTCCCAAGTAAACAAATTTCACGAGCATCTTTCATGAGTTCTTGGTGTTGGTGTTGAGAACGTTCCATGCAAGCTTCGGTCGCTCTATTTCAGTTCGAAGTTAAAATCTCCACATTTTAAAATTAACCTGATAGTGCTGTAAAGAACTCTGGTCGAAATTATTAAAGGATAAGCCCTTAAAGAGTGAAATAGGACAGTAAAGAGTTTTGGTAGACTATAACATGAATAACCCTAAAAGACAAGATAGTGCAATAAAGAGCTCTGGTCGATAGCTATTGAGATTTTCAGCAAAAGACAGTGCCCAGCTGCACTGGGAAGTGGGACAGATTACATGAATAATGAGGGCTTCTCGAATGTTAAATGCACGCTGAACGCACAGTATTAGACTCAACTTACTCTGGTTTGCATGTCGCGTGTGTGTATGCGACTGTGGATTCATTCCGGCTCGTTTATGAGCGTTCTGGTTCATGTAAGCAAATACGCTTGAATGGAGCTGTGTAATCGAGCTTGTCCTGCTTCAACTGTACTGTGCGTTGTTCGGTTTGAACTATATTCTCATCAAACTGTACGATCGTATTGCATGTGATGGAACTCTACGATTACATTGCATATGATGGTACTCTACGATTACATTGCATATGATGGAACTGTACGATCGTATTGCATCTGATGGAACTGCAGTATTGCATTGCATCTGATGGAACCGTACAGGTGCTATCGTCCTGGTGGACACGCACAACTGCGCGCGTGTAACTGCACACCTGCAACTGTAGAGACTGAAATCAACAGGCCAGACTGCACAGCGCGTCTGGCCGCGTTTGTCTGTCAACCTCAGATGTTGGTTGGCCAGTCGAGAATCTTAACACGTTAACTCCGAAGTGGTACGTATGTGTACCACTGAGGTTAGGTTCTGTAATTTTTTCAGATCCTTCTAGTGACTATGCGTACAAAGTGAAGTTTTACACCAATCAGGCAATCGGAGTCAACGTGTTAAAGCTATTTCTTACGAGGCAAAAATTATGTGCGTGGATACAAGTAGGTGTTCGATCAGATCAAAAATACTTGTCCTTGGTGTATACCTAGCAGATAAATCGAAAGTTCAAGTGTATTGATAAGAATTAGTACAAATGTTTCTTAAACTAGCAGCAATTCAAATTAGACTAATGAAAGTATTTGTGGAAAATATAATTTTTGTCGAACATCTCTATTAGAAAAATTCCAAGGTATGCATACATAAGTAAAGTAAATAGTAACCTGCTAGCTTGATAAAGATGCTAAACGAAGTGAGCTTTTTTATGACTACACATGAAAACGCATTCGTGTTTGTATTATCAGGATACTTGCTCTATATGTACTTAATATATACTAGATGCTTAAAACTATTAGTTAGAGTTTGAGTGCCAGTATCTTCAGGACACTTGCTCTATATATACCTAATATATATTTCATACTTAAAACTACTAGTTGGAATGTAAGTGCCTCTGCCTTCAGGAAGTCAAGCAACAGATGGGAAGAAGGCAGCATTCTCTTCCACCCCCGTGGCCTTCCTGTTCCCCAGCGAGACAAAGGAGTACTACAGCACCAGTTAGACGCCCTAGTTACTTGCTTCTATTGCGTCTTGCATGACCTTAATCAACATTGAAGTCATTTTATTACCTAACTTGCTGTTTCAGAATTTCGTTTCTTTGTTTTCGTTGCAGGGTTGACTTACTTCTCTAGCATCATTCGACCGCTCTGTTAAATACGGGGTTCTCGGTAGTAAATTTGTCGTCAATTTAAATGTTTATTCGCTTCGCAACTTGAGGAGTTAGAGTTTATGCAGTCAAGATAGAATTATGATATTTGAAAAAATGTTTGCTTTTGATTCGCATATCGATCATGACAAGTTTGTCACGGTGAACTTGGTTAATGTTTTCAGGTAACGACGAGTCTGTAATGGCAGAATATATAACTAAGTCACAGAGATATTAGAATTTGTTATTATAACCTCTATCCATTTCAATTTGTATAAGGCTCCAATATAACTAGAAAATTGTGAGAGAATAATATGTAATAAGTTTTTGAAAACATGATCATGTTTTTATCGTGATAACTTGAGCAATATTACCCCACTACGTGTTCATTTTCATTCTTTCTTGCTTTGTCACGTATACATATTTGTTGTTCATTCCTTTCTTTCTCTCTCCTGAGTTTCAACAGGGTCTCAGGAAGTGGTGAAAATAACTGATAGTATTTCGTAATTCAGAAACTTCAGAGCTACTTTTGGAAGTAATTTTTAATAACTGAATTAATTTGAAAACACTCAACATTCGTTATCAAAGCTTGTTTTGTGGGAAACGCAAATATATGCTCTATAGTAATATAACGAATCTAGTGTAATGATTTCTATGTTCTTGTTTACTCATAATAGTTGTAGTTCATCTGTACGAGTACCACCGCGTAGATGAGTACAAACTAATCCATATCCACTAATGCTCAAACCACAGTGATAATAAAAGTACATAGTTGCACTGCATTTAAAACATACCAATAATGGTCTGATGCGGTAACCATTGACCACAGGCACCTTACATACTGATAATAAACAGTTCTTACTTGGAATGTAATTTAGAACAAATGTACGTGGTAGATTCAACTTATGTACGTTAGAGGTTACCACTAAAGTAGCCTCGTGTAGTACACACCTAAATTATAATTAAGTTATTTAGAATTACGTTTTTTGTGACCGACCTCCGAGTTGTATTTTAATTTTTTCGTGACATAAGTTACCGTAAATTTTGGGTGATTATCGTAGAATGTTCGATGAAATAAACGAAAATACACAACAAAAGTTAGATTAGACTACAAAACGGGCGAAAAAAATTTAATGATCGTGAAAATAATGGAAAATGACCTTTACTTTTAGGGGAGTGAGTTCTGACGTTATAGTCTCCGGTATACCAAGTGATCACAGCAAGGAAGTTTACATGCATTGTTTTACGTAGATTATTAACTAAAAACTTCTATTACGGTAAGTTAAAGCTAGAAATTAAGTCATGTGTCTCGTAACAAATACCGGTAAAATAATTTATTCATTGAATTTTGAGGACAAATCTCACATTCTGACTCTCCAGACGGCATTTCATCATTAGAGCGTACAGCAAGACATCAACTCAGGATGCAGATGGATGATAGAATTATGTATTAGTACGAGTTTTTACCTAAGACAATACAATAATTTCTCAACAACGCTGAATCGTTGGTTGTTTTCAAGAGATATTTATGATTAACGGACTTTAAAATACAAAAAATCTTGAAGGCAGACCAAATTTTTACTCGAAGACAATATTTTGGAGTTCATGTGCTTTACATTCTGGCCTTAAATGAACATTTTGCTGGCACGAATTCTATCTAAAGCATCAATTATTAACCATTAAGATACGTGATATTTTACAAGGATGTTTAAGAAGAAATGTTTCAGGGCCATGCATGACGGCTGAATATAAGTTAATTTTAGGTATTTAGTACAAACTGGTGGAAATAATTATAAGATTTTTGAACAATTTGTAAATAACTTCTTCGCTCCTGCACATAATACTGTGAAATTTAAATACAGAACTTACATATGTCAATCAATATTTTTGTTAGCTTTTTACAAACTTTTCAAGAAAATGAAATTATCTACGAAACTTCTTTTTCAGAGTGGAAATAGTTATAATGATTGATATTTATTACTTACGTTTATTTCCTTTCAGTTGCAGAACTTCTATGAAACAATTCCGCATTGAATCAACGAGGTGTGCAAGAGTTTCTATACAAATTTTCTCCAATACTCTTAATGTAAGACTTTTAGGAATTTATCTTTAAATTGTCATCAATTATTGTAAGCTCCTCATGATAAAATTCTGTACAAGTTTTTCAATGGGTATAAGCCAGGAGATTTATATGGCCAGTCCAAAATTGCAATGATATTGATTTCAAATCAGTCTTTGGAGACCATAGAACTGGGAATTGCTGCATTGCTCTACTGAAAAAAATTGCCCTTCCCATGAATATTTGAAAATGCTTTAAGACTTTCTTTGAACACATCGATGTTTTGTGCAAGTTTTCTATCTTATTTAGCACTAAATCAGCTTTTCCTGTAGCTGAAAAAGCTCCTCAAACCATTACAGATCCTATCTCGAATGATCGTTTTGAAAAGAGTTGTTCTTCTTGTCTTAAATCATGCCAGTAATGCTGGCAACCAACAGGTCCATCTAAATTAACCTTGTTGTCATCTGAAAATGGCAGTATTAGCCATCGCTCCTTTATCCAAGTTAATCTTTCTTTTACCCAGTGTAAAAATTTACTTTTCTGTTTTGCTGCTAAAGCATTTTTTTATGTTTCGAGACACAAACCGAAGTGAACCCTGTAGAAGTTGACAAACTCTTCTTGGGGTGACTTTTTTTTACTCTGTGTTCGAGATCTCATGAGCACACATAATTCACCTTTGAAGCTTTTCGAAAGAGTTCATTTCGAGCTGAAGATGTGATTTTGGGTGAGCAGCCTGGCTGTTTTACCGCGATTTTTAAGTTTTTTTCGTAATTTTTATAGGGAAAAGCTGATTATTTCAACGCACACAATCTTTTTTAAATAATTCCTCACAACCATAACGGGTATTGATAATTTTTTGGCAATAAAACTTGTGGATTTTTCCACATGATAATAGGCAGAAACTTACCCTTTTCTATATCACTATGTAGGAATAGAATTTTAATATTCTATAATGATTCTCAAATCCGTTTAATAAGATTTCCAAATGCTTGTATTAACCAGGGAAGTTTATTTATCAAATAAATGAGCACTTCTTTGTCTTCTTCTTCTGTTATTTAGAATTAACTGGGAAGTACACAGTTCCATGCGTTTTTAATTATTTCCACCCTGAAAAAATTCTCAAAATAAATTTCTTCTTTTTAGAGTTGGCAAAAACTGAAGTATACGATGATCGACATTTCACACAAGTTCTACACAGATTTTTTCACGACAATATTTGCAAAAACGGAGAACTTTTAAACAAATTGTTCAGGGGTCTTATAATTATTTCTTCCACTTTAGATGTCTCGAAGGTACATTGTGATATTGCTTGCATGCGGGCCTGACTCCTGAATTTGAAACGAGCACTTAACCACGCACGCTATTATAATTCAATTATATTCACCAGAGTGAGAAGCCAAGGAAGTTCCAATTTTTGCGTATCCTTCTTAGAAGATGCACTTCACTTTTTTCTGGTACAGTGAATTGTGTTCGAGCATTCACCTTTGAAAGTTCCTTTTATTTAAAAATTTTATGAACGTTTCCTGTGATCAAAGTCATCACAAGCTTTGACTATAAAATATAAAATTTTGCAAATGTTCAGCGTTACTTGAAGTCACCAACTAACGCGTGATTTTAGAATATACTTTTTGTAACTTGCCTTCTCTTTGCAATTCTAAAGGGCATATATTATTATACTAATTTTTCCTGATTATTTCATTCAGAATGAAAAGTTACTGTGAAATGTACATTTGATAACAGTATGTACACAGGTATTAATATTATCAGGGTCGTAGATTGTGGTGGTCGACTGTGCCTTTGTGAGTGAGCTACAAAGTTGATATTTGTAATGAAAAATTATTACAATCGATGCGTACGTTGTCAGTGAATGTACAATATAGATGTTCAAATAGTATTTGCATACTAATGGACATAATTCCCACATGTTAATGCCCATTTCGTTTCCTTTTCTGTGACCATTACTGCAAGAATAATTGCCCGAAAATTACTATGAAAATTACGTACTATACTCATTACACTTTTCTCCCCAGCTGAAATTCGTAAGATCTTTGTTTTCGATCTCTTTGCGTCCTGTGTCAAGAGCTTGTGTGACAGGAGGAAATAATACGAATAGGCATTATATATTTATTGGATATTTAACACAAATAACATTACCTCACTCTCTCATTATCCTTTCATAACGCTGCTACTACATCACCCCTCACTACGGCCGTATCTCAAGTTATGAAATTGAAAGTTGTTTAACACGTTGCCTGCGATTACCTAGCCGGTGCAAATCTTTACTTTGTACACACAGTCACTAGAAAGCCTTGAAAAAATTATAGAACCTAACCTGAGTGACCCACCGGCGGGTCGTATCGCACTCAACGTGTTAATGGAATTTGAACAAAGCCTGACTGGCCTACGAGCAAGTTTTCAAGGTTCTAAAAGTTTACCATGAGTTGATATATACGCGTGAGAATTCAAGTTAAGAGCTTGAATATTATCACAAGAGGGACGAGTGTTGTTCTCATCAATTTTATGTGTACTTCACACGAGAAGAAAAGTTTCAGTAAATATGGTCATGAAAAAGATTGTTCGTGTGACTGTTGTGGACAATTTTGAGCATTCTATTTCTTTTAATGAAAACAAAGAACCTAGGTTTCAACTTTTCAATACATTTTGTGGAAAGAGTTACTATCATAGTTTCATGCGTAGTATAATAACAAAATATGTATAAAAATGTAAATACCATGCATTTGTTGAGGAGGAACGTGCGTAGAGTTGGACTTAGACATTTAAGTCCTAAAGAAGTAGGACTAAAATTTTGACTAGCACGAAGGAGCTTTGATGAAGTTGTTCTCAAGTAGTTTTGAAACATTAATGAAGGGCTTCTAAAGAGGGCATTGCTAGCAGCGAAAACAGGCCAGAAGCAACCTAGTGCCCTAAATTACCTGTGTTAAATCAGTATCTGAGTGATAATAAATCGCTTGTGTGCAGTATATCAGGAATTAAGGAGCAGTGAAGAGCAATCGAGGTCGCGCACGCAAAGCTCGGCGTGATGTGTGCGTAGACTAGCAGCGACATGCTCGCCTGAAAAACAAGAAAAAATGAAGAGAAAAAACTTTATTTCGTTCAGGTATACAAGAAATATACAATTGTTTCTCAATTCTTTTTGGTAAAATCTTAGGACTAAGGATTATGCTTCCACAAGCTGTCCCCGTCCTTCTTGTGACACGAGACAAAGGCTCATATGGACACGTGAGATAACTAGGAAGTTTAAAACATAGTTTTAGTCTGTTGGTTTATTAGCCCACCTGGTCCCTGCGTTGCAAACAGAGAAAACTCGTGAGCTGTGTGAGGATTACAACCCTAGAAGCCAAAATTTTAACCGTCCATGCAAAGGTTGCTTAATTACTCTGCTACAGTGAAAGGAATAGAGCTTCTGAGAAGTAAGAGGAGCTGCCGTATGTGTATGCTCCTGTTCTCAGTAAAACTGCTTATTGCCCTAAAGTAATAGTTTCTTCTGATGCACGGGATGGAAAAATTAGCATTATTCTTATATAACTAGGAAATTGTGGATAATCTATTCTTTTTTAAATTTTAAGTTTTTGGTTACTTTTCAGGAGCTCAAGTCATTTCATCAGCTACAGGGTGCGGCAACATAAATTCCTTTTTTCAAAGCAATGCTCTTTGAAAAAAGGAAGTTACGTTGACGCACCCAGTATTATACAAAACAGTTAAGAGGCGTAAATTATGATCTTAATTCCACAGTACTCTGGAAATTCTGCTGAGTTACGATCTAGGAGACAGACTTGTATTTGAGAGAATTACCTCCTGCTTATGAACAACATCAAGTATGAACCTTAATCGTTAATATTAATGAGACTGCAGGGATTTAGGTTCCGGTATTTGAAAATATATGATCTTATTCTTTTTAACCCACAAGCTGCATTAGCCAGAGTTTTTTTTACTCTTCATTGATGGTTGCTTTCAAGCTTGCGTTTCAATGTGAAGGTCAACGTAGGATATTCTGTGATAGTATCCGAAAATAACGTCAAAAAACCTTTAAATGACGTTCAGGTTTTTGGTGTTAATTTTCTAAAGGTTGTGGAGGCGACCTTTTCTTGCGGTAGAGCAATGCTTAATTATTCCTGTCGTGATTGGTGGGAATTATCACACGCTGCAAGCTCCTATTGGTCTCTTGAATGCCAGTTGCTCGATACAAGATTAACGATGGTAGCATTGCTACAGGCTGTTCACGACCGCTTGCGTGCAGTTAGACTGACCTACTAGCACAGGCACACCTGAAGGTTTTTAGACACTTAGCTAAATTAAAAGGTGAGCCTTAGTGAACGCAGTCATGAATATTCTCATCGGGATAATCAAACGAAGAACTGAACTAAAAGAAAAAACCAGCCCAATACACGGCCTGAGCTTCAATCGAAAGCAAGGAAAAACACATGAACATTGAAAAATAAATGTGTTGGAACTTCTGTTCTCAATTTCATAGGGAACCAAAATATCTTCTTGAGTATCGAGACGTATTGAAAGATGTACAGTATATGAAAATAGTGAATTTGTTTCCAGTAAAAGCTCATATTAAAAACACTAAAACTATTAAAGAAAACGGTCTTGTCAACTAAGACGGAATTATCAAGAAGAAAGTCAGCTTCGAAGTTTACTTTATTTGAATGTTTGAATGTTTGAAACACATGATCACACGGTTATGTGGGCAATAATGTTAAAGCCAAAAAGGAATTAGTAGAGTTTTGAGTGCTTATTTACTGGTGGTGAACTCATAATAAAGACGTTAAAATGACATCAAATATCAGGAAATGAAGTATACCGGGGTTTCGTGCATAAGAAATGCGATTTCATGGACTTTTTAGGAGCAAGATATTTTTAAGCCAATGCTTTGATACACGGCAGTGATGGTAGTGTCCATTATTCATATACACAACAATAAGCAATGTCTTATAGAAGTAATAAGATGAATAGAAAGTCAGTTTAGAAGTGACTACAACTGCTAATTAATGATTGAGTTTCCTTCGTTGTTTCCGGATTTATCCACTTATTCTTTGTGCTTTAAACCTGAAATCGGCTCCTATCAAATTTGTGCATCACAAATCGTAGCAAATAAAGTGATTTAGTAAATTCTCAAAAAATGATCAAGAAAATGAACAGCATTAGAGCCAGACAGTAAAACAATACTTTGATTGTTTTCTCCATGGATGAGGTACTTGATTAGTATTTGAATGACATATTTTAGGTACATATAGAGAGGCATTTCACTTACCTCGATCCTAAAGTATAACTGTTACGCGACTGTCCAACACAGTGATTTCCAAAGTTAGCGCTACCGTCCCCTGGAACCGCTACCGCTACCGTCCCCTGGAACCGCTACCGCTACCGTCCCTTGGAACCGCTACCGCTACCGTCCCCTGGAACCGCTACCGTCCCTCGGTTAAGCGCTCAAGTCATTCTTGGTGGAGCCTATCTAGGAAAATTTTTTATATAAAGCAAATTCATCTTTTCGATAATTTGCTATAAAATTTTAATATGATTAACCACTACGGGGGCGGCAAGATCTCAAGAGG